>APFE030646796.1:6287-67983 GCA_000404065.3 Pinus taeda
ATATACAATCAAACATACAAGAATGTGGAGGAAAACTTGAATAGCTTTATTAATATCAAGAATAGCAAGAGGATTACAACCAATAGTTCTGACCCAGCATCATCCTCCAGCAAGAAAGCCCTTCTTGACCTCAAGTAAAGCTTAGATCACACAACACTATGAAGTTTCACCAGAAAACCAACAGTACTTCTTTACAAGATACAAGATTCCAGCCTCTAGATCTTTGTGATGAGGGATCCATATATAGATGATTGTATGGGGGTGAGTCATCTTTTGGGGTTTTTATTAGTGTCCTCTTTAATAGTTCTTGATTCCAATTGGAGACTGATGATCTCTTACTCATCTCTGGTCGAAAACAGAGAGGCAAGTGTCATAGCGGGAAGCTTCTGGAAGATTCTATAATCTTCCACCTCGCAAACTGTCTCTATCATTTGTCCATTCTCGTTCATCGCACCCTACAGAGGGGCCATCCAGTATGCATCACACCCTTTACACTGGGAAGGTGATATGCATCACACCCTCTGCACTGGGTATTCAGTGTGGTCCAATTTTGACCATTTCTGAGCAATTTTTAGTGGAGAACTTCTGGGAGATGATGTATTCCGCTGACCTTGTTCCTTTAGGTAGTGAAGCAACACTTTTAGGGACTTAGGAGCCCTTAGTTTATGGACATTATGATTTGGGTTGCAGTGCCCAAAAATGTCTATAACAATACTGTGAGCACACTCCACAAGGGTTATGTTCTTCCTCTCTACAACCCAGTTTTGTTGAGGAGTGTGGGGTATTGTAAACTACTGTTGTATCCCATTATCTTTGTAGTATTTGAGTACAAAAGCTTTCTTGTACTCTCCCCCCTTGATCCAAGCGGGGAATCCTGAAGCATTTACCCGTCTGTTTATCAACCATACTTCTGAACTCCTTTAAGTATTCAAAAGTGTTTCTCTTCTTCCTGAGGAAATAAATCCAAGTAAATCTACTACAGTCACCAATAAACAATAAAAAATAATATGCACCACCTAACGATCTTGTCTGCATAGTCCTGCATAGATTTGTGTGTACCAGCTCAAGTATGTCTCTCTTCTTTCTATTAGGATTCATAGGAAATTCAATTATGTGCAACTTTCCTAGTGCATAGGCATCACAATCAATATGAGTAGATTTTAAGATAGGAAGACCTTCGACCATACCTCTTTTATGAAAAAGAAGCAAACCATTGAAGTTAAAATGGTCGAACCTCTGGTGCCATAAGTCCATTGTAGTCATGGCAGATGATGCCAATGCTTGATGTGGTGCGCTTTTGACATTTAACTTGTACAATCCTCCCACACAAATACATGATGCAATAGGCTTCATAGAATCCGACAAGTCTTTAATGACACAATATGATTTATAAAACTCTACCTTGAGATTCTGATCAATCATAGTAGAAATATGGATCATATTATTTTGTATCCTGGGTACATACATAACATTATGGATATGTCTAATATTTCCATTGGGAAAGACAACAGGAATATTACCATAACCTTTGATTTGGTACCCTCTATCATCGCCAAGATAGATGTTTGCTCCACTGCTAGTCTCTTTGAAGTCTTCAAAACACTGTCTATTCCTTGTCATGTGGATGGATGCACTTGAGTCGACAAACGAGGTATATGTTTCATCCTCCTTAGCCGAAACCGCAGAGTTAGATATGAATAGTCTGATGTTCTAACTCTATTACTCATCAATAAAATCACCTACATGCTGCTTATGTCTCTCCCGGCCTTCATCAAACTTCTTTTTCATACAATATCTGGCTATATGGCCGGTTCTACCACAATAAAAACATTTGGTCGTAGATTCATTTGAAATACGTACCTTGAGGTGAGTGCATCTTTCTCTATGGGGCTGCACTGCTCTTCTATGTGGGATTTGCCTTTCCTCTTAAGGGATTCTTCTTCACCATTAAGGCCAGTTCTGAAATCTAGGGTTTATGAGTGAGTCGCTTTTCCTCCTCTTGCATGAGGATCCCTATGAATTCTTCAAACACGGGGGCTTTTTCTCTTTCATTCAAGCCAGTGATGAACATTTGATACTCGTCAGTCATACCATTCATGCAAATTGTGACCAGATCTGTATCCAACATAACTTCACTGCTATCACCCAACTTGTTCTTAAGCTCCTTGATCCGCGAAATGAATGCTACAGCTGTCTCATTCTCCTCCATCTTGATGGAGAGAATCCTTCTCTTCAAGGACAACAATCAATTAGTGTTCCTGACCTCATAGAGATCCTTGAGGGTCTTCCAGATCTCTGGTGTAGTCTTGCAATCATGAATATGGGGAATAATGCAGTCTTTGACTAACAATTTTAGGAGCATTCTCACCTTAGTCTCTCGCTTGTCCCAGCCTTGGATTGTTGTTGTTGTTTCTCCTATAATGAATTTTGGCTTCAAGTCATCATTATTCACAATCGTCCATACATTGTGTCCCTCAAGTAAGGTCTGCAACTTGAATTTCCAAGAAAAGTAATTGGATCCATCCAGCTTGTTGTTTTCATTGAGGTAAGCTTTTCCTACTTGATTATTCATCTTGAATGAATAAAACATTCAACCCAAATAAAAAAACAACCTCAATATTCTTAAAAAATAAACTATCTGAAATGTCTGATAAAAAAAATGAGCCCATATCCTAAACAAAAAGAGCCCAGATCTCCCTTTTTCTAATCACCCCACTATTTTAAATGAAGAACCCCTCAAGAATTCAAATTCTTTAATTAATTAAATAATTTAAAAAAACTTTAATTCTTTAATTCTTTCCCCTTTAAAACAATCCCCCCATTTTTTCCTTTTTACAAAATTCACCCCTTTTAATAAGAGCCCAGATCTTTAATTAAAAAAAACAATGCACCATACACAAATGTTCAATCTTGAATACGCAAATGTTCAAATGTATTTTTCCTGATGCACCATTAATCAACATTAAAAAAATAGCATGAACTTGACCACCTTCCTTTTTTGCGATCCCTGAGCAGTTCCTTCACGCGGTCTCCAGGCAAGTCACCTACGATCCGACAGTGAATCTGCGCTTAGGCAATGACTATTTGCCACGTCTGCTCACTGAGATTTCATCTAAAACACGCCACCAGTTGAACAGCTGCTTACCATGCCTCCAAGCAAGCAATTTCAACACTACATTTCAACCTCCAACATGCCTGTTAGACCAGGTAGTAACTCCTCAAAGAAAAATTGATTGGTATATCTTATTCCTTCAGGTAGGTCTTCATTATATACACGAGAGAGAGACTGTTCACTTCATCTCCTCATGACTATTCATATTACTTATTTGATCTATTTACATTATAATCACCCAATCCTAATGATTAGGTGTCAACATTCCCCCCCTTAATCTGAAGGGATGTTGGTGAGTCCAAGCATCATTCTAAATCGTTCAAGCTTTTCACTTCCAAGTGCTTTGGTGAAGATGTCTGCAATTTGATCATTAGTGGAACAATGATGGAGATGGATTGTTTTGGCCTCACATGATGTCAAATCAGATGATATTTAGTATTGATGTTCTTCTTTCGATCATGGAACTTTGGGTTCTTGGCCAACTTTATTGCAGAGGTATTGTCAATCATGAGTGGACTTGGTTGTACTTGTTTTACCTGCAAATCTTCAAGAATTTTCCTGAGCCACACAATTTCTTTTGTTGTTTCAGCTGCTGCCACGTATTCTACTTCTGTTCTAGAGTCTCCTAGAACTGATTGTTTACGTGATCTCCAGAAGACAACTCCTGCTCTAAGACTCATAGCATATCCTGAAGTAGATGCCCCAGTTTCTTTGTCTCCATCGAAGTCTGAATCAGAGTATCCAATCAAGTGAAAGTCGTCCACCTGTGTATACTTGATTCCAAAGTCTTAAGTTCCCTTCAAGTACCTTAGAACTCTATTTGCAGCATACCAATGTCCTTCACAAGGCTTTTGCATAAACCTGGAGAGGATTCCAATAGCAAACAAAATGTTTGGTCTGGTAATAGTTAGGTAGTTGAGACTTCTTACAAGTTGTCTATATTTTGTTGCATCCTCAAGTTCTTTTCCTTCAATAGATGTGAGCTTTAAGTTTTGTTCCATTGGAGTAGTAAGAGGATTGCATTCTGTCATGCCAAACGTGTTCTATAGATCTCCAATGTATTTCTTTTGAGAAAGAAATATGGACTTCAGATGTTGGGTTACCTCAATACCAAGATAGTAATGAACATAGCCCAAATCAGTCATTTGAAAACTTTTCCCCAATTCCTTCTTTATGGATGCAATGTCGCTATCATTGTTCCTTGTCATTAAAAGATCATCTACATATACCACAAGATATACAACTGTTTTGCCAACTTTCTTGACAAATAAAGTTGCATCATCAAGATCATAATGTTTGAAATTGAGTTTTAGAAGATGCTCAATTAGTTTTTTATACCAGGCTCGCGGTGCTTGTTTGAGGCCATACAAGGACTTCACCAGTTTGCATACTTTATGTTCATGTCCTTTCACAGCAAATCCTTTAGGATGTGACATAAAAACATTCTCTTTTAGATCTCCCAAGAAAGCAGTTTTTACATCCATTTGATGGACTTTCCAACCGTTCTAAGCTGCTAGGGCAAAGAGTGTCCGGATGGTAGCCCATTTTGATGTGAGGGAAAAGTCTCCTCATAATTGACCCCTTCCTTCTACGAAAAACCTTTTGCCACAAGCCTAGCTTTGTGCTTGTCAAGTGAGTCATCAACTTTATACTTGTTCTTGTAGACCCACATGAAGCCAATTGGTTTGGTTCCTAATGCAGGATCAATCAGCTTCCAAGTGTCGTTCTTTATGAGGGCATCATACTCCTTTTGGGTCGCTTCTTTCCATTAATCATGAGAAGCAGTTTCTTTGAATGAAGTTGGTTCAAAATTTGTAGACAAGTTCAATTCACAATCATAAGAAACATCTATATCAACAGGTGAATTAGAGTCATCCACATCATCTCCATTTTTCTGGTTTGAATTTCTAGTTCCTGTCTTTCCAACATCATCAAGATGAGAAATTTCAAGTGTCTTTGTCAACCACTTTGGGGGACCTTTCTCAGATGGTCCAGGCTTCTCCATTGATAGAGTTGGAACTGAATCAATATTGAGTCTCCCAATTTTATCATTCACGTCACTTAAAGCATCATCCGTTGTTGGAGTTTCATGTGGGGGAGAATGTTCTTCAAATGAATATTCCACATGTTCATCTAGTATAGGAATCCCCCCTTCAAGATGAGGAATCTGATTATCAAATTCTTGAAATGATTTTGCTTTTGCGAATCTATCCAAGCGATCAAGTTTCCGCTCAAGAACATTATTAGTTTTGGATGATTCAAGAAAAATTACATCCCTAGATACAAAAAAAAAAGTATTTACTTCATCATAGAGACGGTATGATTTGGAGGTGTTTGAGTACCCCTGGAAGATACACTTACGACTTCTAGCACCAAGTTTGTTTCTATGTACCTTTGGTATCAAGGCATAACAGGTGGAACCAAAGACCCTGAGATGCTTTACCGAAGGAACATGTCCATACCACATTTCATATGGATTCTTGTTTCTAATAGCATTAGATGGACATCTATCCTTTATATATGTAGCACATAGAAAAACATCAGCCCAAAACATTATCTTTACATTTTTAAAGAAGAGCATGGATCGTACCATATTTAAGATTGTCCTATTCATTCTTTCAGCTACACCATTCTGTTGGGGATTATAAGGTACATTTGTTTGATGTTTGATCCCATGTTGGCGAAGATAGTTTTCAAATTCATTTGATGTGTATTCTTTTCCATTATCAGTGCGAATAGACCCAATATGAGATTGTGCATCATTTTCAATCCATTTATGAAAATTCTTGAATGTTTGAAAAGCATGAGATCTGTTCTTCAATAAATAAACCCAACACATTATGGTGTAGTCATCAATAAATGTCATCATATATTTATTTCATTTGCAGAAGGAATAGTCATTGGACCACATAAATTTGAATGAATGAGTTCAATTTTTCTATCTGCTCTTGAATGTGAATCATGAAAAGAATGTTTTCTATGCTTTCCTAGACTGCAAGCATTACATTGCTTAAGTTTCCTTGGAATTGTACGCAAACCAGCAACACCATTTTTCTTCACCAAGTGGAGGCTATCATAGCTCAAATGTCCAAATCTAGCATGCCACAATAAACTTGATGGAAGTGTACCTTCTTCATAATGAGAATTGTATGAGAAATTTTGTGCATGAGCAGAGGTTCCTTACAGCTTGAGAAGCCTTTCTTCTTCTATTCCCCTCATGAAAAGTGAGTGCTCAGATGCTTTTCTTACCTCAAGCTTGTCATCAAACATATGAATGGAGTGACCTTGCTGGCAGATGTGGACCAAGGACAATAAGTTTCTCTAGAGCTGTGGGAGATATAGAACATGATGCAGAAGAAAGTCTCGAAGACCTGGTAGTTTAAGCCTAATTGTTCCAAGCCCTGATGGCTTGATTTTTGATTGGTCTACAAAGTATATTGCTCCATCAACATTGTCAATAAATTCTTCAAAAATATATTTTCTATGAGTCATGTGGCAAGTTGTTCCTGAATCAAGCAACCAATCATTTTTCCTAGAAGCAAGTGAAGCATTAAATAAATCTTCATTTACTCCAATATTGCATTGTGCCACAACATAGTGAGCAGATTTAGGTGCTTTACCTTTGTCTGTATCATCAGTTTTACCTTTCTGTTGGTTTCTTTGCTGCTCAATTTTGTCCCATGGTAACTTGCATGAAGAGGCATCATGTGATCCATTTCTCATGCAACATATGCAATGCAAATCTGCCTTTTCTCCTTGAGAGTGCTTGCCCCACTGCCTCTAAAATATCTTCCTCTTCCTCTTTGACCACCTCTTCCTCTTGAAGAATCTTGAGCAGGATGCTTTTCTTTATGAGCAAAGCACACAGCCTGTTCAGAAGATTTAGGGGCTATTTTCTTTCCAAAATCTTTCTCTCTTTCAGCAAACTTTTTCACAAGAGAGTCAAAGGTGATATCTTTGAGATTTCCATTTGCTTGCAATGACTCAAGATAATTGGAGTAAGTAGGATAAAGTCGGGGAAAATTTTAAGAACCCCAACTAAATTTATAAGTATAAAAATGGGGAATTTCCATGTATATAGGAAAAGTTGAAGGTGATTTATCAATATATAATATGTATATATACTTTTTTGGCGAATCTCTCACTAGCCATGGCGAATATTTTACTCAATTAAAATCTGTAGATCTTGGTATACCATGGTTATCATAACCTGGAGCTAAAAATTACTATTAGTAATTTATAAAAATTAATAAAATTAATAGTTGATTTTTATTTTATTTTTTATTTTAACCAAAGCTAAAATGTTTAACATACATTAAATTACAACATGCATTTTTTCTCTTGATCCACCAAGCCCCGAGAGGGATCAAATATTTTTTCACTCTATGCTAGTTTGCATATCACGATAGGGTTAGTAATCCAGAGTAAAGATGGATCTATGCTAGTTTAGTTCTCCCATTTAAATAGGCTACATTCTAGGTGAATACCATGGGTCAATACCATGTAACATTTTGGTGAATACCATGGGTCAATACCATGTGCCATTTTTATTTTTATTAATACTAATATTAGGGTTAACAATGTTTTTTTTGCATGGTATTAATAATAATCTAGTCCATGGTATTTGTCCCACGGTATTTTGCCCATAGGTTTCACCTAAATATAATGCATTTTTTGAGTGTTCGTAAATATAAGGTGACTTATGGAGTAAATATAAAAAAAATATTTTATTTGTTTACCATACCTCTCGTTTATTTATATTTTTATTAATTTACCATACCTCTTTACAAATATGGTATTTGGCCCATAGGATTCACTTAAATAAAACCTATTCTTGAAAATTAGGGCCAATGGAAGGTTGTAACTCCTAATTTCAAGGGCTAAAATTACCTTTTTTACCCTCTCCCTTAAAATAAGGTGGGCTATTTGAGGTGATTTGTAAAAATGTACTATGATACAAAATATTCGCCCACTAAAAATTTAAAACCCCTTAATTTCGCCAAAGGGCAAACATTCGCCCCTAAAAGGAAGCTAACGTTAACGTGAGACAAAGAGCTTTAGTTAATACCTCTAGGATCTGAACTAGCAGAGAATCGACTGGAATCCATCAACAATCTCTCGTGCAGATAGAGGCTTTGTTTCATGCACCATTCATGCAGTGAACTTGGTGATGGAGACATTCACACACCATTCACGCATCAGCAGCACTTCACTGCTCCTTCGCATGGTTACTTAGACCATTCAACGTAGCAGCATGGCCTCAAGGGCATTCAACTCAGCGATTGAAAAGATTTTCAGGTCTAAGAATTAATTATGGCAGACAGAGCACATAGGGGTAGTGGACAGAGAGCTTAGTACACAGAAGGGAGTTACAACTAATTTTGGGAGTTGGCTCTGATACCATGTCCAGGGAAAATTTTAAGAACCCCCATAAATTTATAAGCATAATAAATGGGCGAATTTCCATGGTATATAGGAAAAATGGAAGGCGATTTTATCAATAATATAATATGTATATATAATTTTTGGCGAATCTCTGACCAGGCATGGCGAATATTTTACTCAATTATAAAATCTTGTAAGATCTTGGTATTACCATGGGTTATCATAAACCTGGAGCATAAAAATTACTATTAGTAATTTATAAAAATTAATAGTTGATTTTTATTTTAACCAAGCTAAAATGTTTAACATACATTAAGTTACAACATCCATTTTTACTCTTATCCACCAAGCCCCGAGAGGGATCAAATATTTTTTCACTCTATGCTAGTTTGCATATCACGATATTTGATACCCCCATTTAAATAGGCTACATTCCAGGTGAATACCATGGGTCAATACCATATGCCATTTTGGTGAATACCATGGGTCAATACCATGTGCCATTTTTATTTTTATTAATACTAATATTAGGGTTAATAATGCCTTTTTGCATGGTATTAATAACAATCTAGTCCAGGGTATTTGTCCCATAGTATTTTTCCCATAGGTTTCACCTAAATATAACGCATTTTTTGAGTGTTTGTAAATATAAGATAACTTATGGAGTAAATATAAAAAAATGTTTTATTTGTTTACCATACCTCTCGTTTATTTATATTTTTATTAATTTACCATACCTCTTTTACAAATATGGTATTTGGCCCATAGGATTCACTTAAATAAAACCTCTTTCTTGAGCCTTCATGAATAGAATGAGGGTTATAAATATAAAAAGGGGTTTTATTTATTTACCATGTGTTTAGTTTATTTATATTTTTATTTATTTACCATACCTTTTGAGTAAGTATAAAAAGATGTTTTATTTATTTACCATACGTCCACTTTACTTATATTTTTAATTGTTTACACCCTTGCATGTATATAAGGTGACTTATGGAGTAAATATAAAAAAAGTTTTATTTACTTACCATACTTCTCATTTATTTATATTTTTATTGATTTACCATACCTCTTTTATAAATATGGTATTTGGCCGATAGGATTCACTTAAATAAAACCTATTCTTGAAAATGGTTGAATGGATTCACTTAAATAAAACCTATTCTTAAAAATGGGCGAATGGAAGGTTGTAACTCCTAATTTCAAGGGCTAAATTTACCCTTTTACCCTCTCCCATAAAATAAGGTGGGCTATTTGAGGTGATTTGTAAAAATGTACTATGATACAAAATATTCGCCCACTAAAAATTTAAAACCCCTTAATTTCACCAAAGGGCGAACATTCGCCCCAAAAATTTTCTATGACCATGTCAAACCAGGTAGTAACTCCTCAAAGCAAAATTGATTTGTATGTCTTATTCCTTCAGGTAGGTCTCCATTATATACATGAGGGAGAGATTGTTCACTTCATTTCCTGACGACTATTCATATTACTTATTTATTTATTTACATTATATTCACCCAATCCTAATGATTAGGTGTCAACAATGCTTGCTTCAACTGCATCGAGAAATTTTTCTTCCAGCATAGTGTGTGGATCACCCTCATGCTGGATCATGACCTCCATGCTCACCGTGCCTCAATCATGCGATATTGTCTCCCTCCACAAGCATGAGAAAACATCCCGTGTAGTTTCTTGTTCCACGCAGTGCTGGCCTTGGCCTCACACCTGCTAGCATGCTACCTCCTCCACGTAGAGATTTACTCTGTCGCTACAATCAGGCGGCCTTCTCAGATAAAAGTGCCAAAAAAATAATACATGTAGCATGCAAAAAAATACACCCTTTTTCCCTCACGCAAGGTCAGCGTGATTTTCCTACAATCTATCATGCCGATCTCAAAATAAAATGTCATGTAAGTTTAACAGTGAAATCGGTGCGATTTTCTTGCCAAAATCCACATTGATTTTGCCTCAGTCGCATCAACCTCTCTCCATTCAGGTACAGGCTTCCTGAGCCCTGAAACTCTGATACCATGTCAAAATGAGATGCTTGAATTAATAAATAAAAACTCATTGGTCAACTCTACGAAGGAGAGTTTAGCTGTGTAGAACGCTCTATATTCTTAATATACTTCAAACATATATAGCATACATAGCAATAGGTAAGTTAGGACCATACCCTAAGAAATAGAAACTAATTCCTATCCTAAGGTCTCATGAACCAACTCACGCTATTATAGGATTCTCCGTTATCTTCAATAGATTATGCATAGATGCGAATGGTCTACCATTCAATGTGTCACACTAGCTTTCTCGATCAATTAATTCATTTTTTTTAAGAAAGGAAGAAAGGGTTATTCAACCATACCACTGGTAACTCAATTCAATCTATAAAACATTAGAATATTTGTTGTTCCCTTAAAATTATATTTGTTTTCGGTGCATTGAAGTATGATGACATTGAGATCATGGCCAAAGAGTACATTTATAGTGGGAGTAACATGTGAAAATTTGATACAGTGTTACAAAAGTTGGTAAGAATTGATGAGACTTGGCAAAGAAGTATATTTCATGAACATTTTTGTTGGAGGGCGTAAGAACATGTTTGACAACTTCTTCATTGACAAATTTCTAAGGGGGTGCAAGGGATGCATACATTGTATTTTCATTGCTTATAGATAGAAGGTGACTAGGTATGAATATTTGGAAGGAAGCTATTATATTATCCTTTCCTTTCTCGATGAGATCGTTAAAAGTATCTTCCTGATGCTAGAGTTCCATGATTTGAATACGTGAGGAGATAAGGGCAAAGGAAAATTATTTTAGACAGGACTTGTTTTTAGGCAATGAATAGTTGACAATGTAAAACAAATTCATCAATTTATATAAAGGCCATAATGTGAGAAGGGAATAATATAAAGAAAGCAACTAATAAAAGAATTCAATTCAATTTGAAGAATGAGCCTAAATACTCTATTGTAAATTAAATAATTCTATGAAAAAAGGATTGTTACCATGAATCCCTGAAGATACATCAAGTTTGTCTTGGAGCAAAAACAAAATTTGAAAGCTGGTGCAAACATTACACTTCTAGATAGACCCCTTTCTTGTTGATTTTAATTTTTCATAGAACACCTTCCCATTGATGTGAAAAGGGGAGGTGAGAGAGATGAGGAGAAGTGTCTCTAATGAAAAAATGGCGAGGATCACAATGTTTCCATCAGTGCCAAGGGGGAGACTATTTTCATTGTTGTCATTGATGGAAAAGGAGTAGCAGAAGGGTATGATTTCATCCAATATATGCTTGATATGAGGTATATTTTGCAATGTATGTTGAAGAAGTTGCAGAGTTTTCATAGAAGCTAAGACTACCTACATATAATGTTACAAAGACAACTAGGAAAGAAGTAAAGGAGCAACAAAGTATGAGGACACATTTAATGTATGCACAATTGAACATGCATTGACTGATGGCATGTTGTTTTCATGAGGAGTTGTGATGCATGTAAGCAGCAAGGCATATACATCTTTAACTACAGTTAATGTATGCACAAATAAATAGGAGCATCAAGGTATGCAAAGGAGGAGACATGATACTTGTTGGTTTCTCAAGACATGTTGACGGATGTTAATGCATAAGCTCATCTTGAGAAATTAATGAGACATATGTGTGCAGAACATATATTGATGACATATGTTGGCTTGTTTATGTTTCTATGTACATATATTGGCTGATTTGAATTTTTGTAATGCAAGGAAAATTAAAAAATCCATGACATCAAAGGCAAAACTTCGTGAGATCGAAGGCTAGACTACATGACATACAATACAAGACTCAAGGCTACTAAGACAATGACATGAAGAAGTAGTGGCACAATTTGTTGCAAAACAAATACATGGCTTTGGAGAGTGATACATTTCTTTCATATCTTGCATGCATATTGCTTGCATTGGAAAGTAAATAGTTTACATCTGTTACGATGCTATAATGTATTACTCGTTTATGTATGTTGGAATGTTTGTGGTTTATTCAACCATTATAGGTGGATGAACTAAATATTTGGTGCAACACCTATTTGTGTTATAATATTCAAAATATGAAGAGCTTGGAAATGAATGAGTGGAAGGCAAAGAGTCAAGACTGTTTACTTCATATTCTTATGTGGAATACAAACAAAAACTATCTTTATAAAAGATGTGCTTTTGGAAGACAATGAAGAGGTTAGAGAATGTGAGAGTTGATTGTAGAGATATTCATTAGTTACCTCGCAAATACATGAAGCATATTTGAGGAGAGAAAAAGGAAGATTTGACAATAGAAAGAAGCAGAGACATAAATGGAGCTATAAAAATCTATAAACCAGGTAAATCAACATGTTATATCTTGTATGTTTCATGGAATTGTAGTATCCTTTCATGTTGAATATTTATAAAGAATATGTTGCATCATGTTGAGATAGAAGCCTCCTTTGGGTTGTAGCCTACAAAAACTTATGGAAGTTGGGGCTTCCTTGCATGTTGTAGCTTGTAGAAAAATTGAGGTAGTAAGGTCCTATAGGTTGGAGCATAGAGAAAATCATATGTAATAAGGCAGTAGGAGTTTTCCTCTACATCACAACAATAACAAATGGTGGTGTTCTCCGTTTATGGGCTTCCACTTATATCTATTCTCCATATGTGTTTTTGTTATTTTCTAGGTGATGTTTTGCATTACTTATTACGTGTTATTCACATATTCAATCCGTTGTTAATTATTTGTTAAATTGCTCATTTAAAAAGTTTAGTTAATGAGTTTAAAGAAAATCAATTTAATGACTGTGAATATACTAAATTGCTTCACCTTACGAAACCAACCCATGTCGTCCACCGTCAGTTTAGTCAGGCTTCCATAACCATCCACATAGTAACCATTGATAATTAAATTGAAATTTTAGAAGGCCTATTGTGAAATAAACATGCCTGTAATTGTAATTATATGAAATAATTGAAAATTTATGGTTAAAACATTTTATTAACATGCATGAAGTTGATACATGGTGTATACACGCAAACATATAGAAATAATCAACATAAATTTAAGTTGATACAGGTGTATACACAAACATATAGAAATAATCAACAAAAACTATTATATCATTGGGTAAGTCCAAAGAGGGATAAAATCCATGGATCTACAACCTTTTTTCAAGTTTTTTAGTGTAAAAAGGTTTGTAGTACTTCAAAAGATTTGACTTTCTTAACATTATCATAAATTTAGGGCTAAGATGAATCTACACTTACTCTAAATCCAAAAATGCTAAGAAAGTTGTTGACTTTGAAACACCTTCAATAAAAAAATCCATTAATCATTTTAAATTAACAAAATATATCATACTAATCATGATATATGATTTCTTTATAAACATAAAAAAAAAATAACTTTACGGCGGGCCTAATTAGGTGGACAATTAAACAAAGTCATATTCAACCTCTCTCTATGACGTTTGAATTAGAGATTCACTAAACCCTATGTGAATGAACTTGCCTACACCTCAATATTGTAGCTTACTCAAAATTGTAGCTTACCTTGAAAACAAAAGCAGTGACAAAGCACCTAATCGTCATGGCTGTTGAGATTTTCTGTTTGGAGAAAAATAGGAAAAATCTCAGCAGATGACAACAATAGAAATTCAGTTCCTAGATTATCTCCAGGTTGTTGGGAGGGAGTTAATGCCTCCTATATTTGATGTGAGTGAGTTAATGAGGTTGTTAGATTCTCTATGCTATATAACAGGCAACCATTCGGATGGTTTGCTAAGAGTGTGTGAGAGTTTTGTGAGGAATTCATGATGTAATCTCCTGTTTTGATTAATAAATTCATGATTCCTATGTTTGGTGGACGTAGCCCAGATTGGATGGGTGAACCACATTAAAAAATGTGTCATATGTGTTTGATATTCTGCTGTGTGTTTATTTGATTTAGCTGTGCATCTGGGACCAACAATTGGTATCAGAGCCAAGGTGGAGCGCTGGCTGTGCTAGAGCGCTGAGGGAGTTTGGTTGCTGTTCGTTTGCGTGGAGCTGTATATTGCTGGAGCTGTATTGCATGGAGTTGTATCTGCATGAATATAAGGCGATGGGCAGGGAGTGTTCAGAGTAACGTCCAACAGTGTGGAGCGAACCTGCAAATTTGCGTTGAGTAAAGGCTGGAGTGGCTTGTGTCGTGAGACTGGAGCAGAGGTGCCAGAGGTGCGAAAGCTGAGGGCGTCTATAAGAATTAGCTGGAGTCAGCAACTGCGATTGAAAGGAATTTGCACAGGCTTTATGGTAACTAATTGATAAATCTATATTATACATTTGAATGTGTGATTGTTTCTGAAAGAGAACCTCGGAATGAATGTTTGATCCATAAAAAGTCGCATTGTGAGTTCAATGGGCGTCTGATTTGGTGCTGCGTATTTCTATAAACCATTTTTTTTATATTCCTGGTGCGTATGAGGGATATACCTGGTATCTGCTGTGCATGAAATTGGTTTTGCGTGGGTTTATAGCCAGCGTTCAGGTGCATAACAATTTTTTTTTCTTTGGGATTGGCACGAAATTTTTTGTTGCCTTTTGTTTTGGGAAGTGGGAAATGCTGGGACTGAATATCTCACCTTGGAACTTTTCTGATATACCAGAGTCTCACCTCCAAATTCGATATTGGTATCAAGGTTAGTTTATTGGACTATCGGGACTGGCCCTGCATTAGAACTTTTATGCGACATACGTTTATAAATCTTGATGCTTGAAATTTCCGATCTGCCTTGTCAGCCTCACACACTCTGTATTATTTGGGTACATTGTGTTACCAACGCATAAGAGAGTCCTAAGAATCTGTGTTTGGCGCTATTAACATAGTTGAGTATGTTTAATAGCCCCGTTATTTTCCAAAACTTACACCAACTTCAGCCTTAAAAAGAGCGTTAGCCAAATTCCGTTGCAACAAACTAAGGTCAAGATAAATGCACACGATTTGGTTTGATATTCCAACATGAATCGTATTTATTTTGTTTTTTGTGGGGCAGAATTTGCATAAGTAAAAGGAAAGTGTTTTTTTTTTAAAAGAAAAGTAATATAAGTGCAAAGGGCAGTTTTTTTTTAAAGGCAAAGGTACAAAGGCATAGGCAGTTTTTCTTTGTTGTGTAAAAACAAAGGCATAGGCAATTTTTTTTAATTGCTGGTATTTAAACGTTGGTATTGGAGATTATTGTGCTTTTTGATACAAAATGGCGAAAACTCAAAGTGCCCGGTTTGAAATTGAGAAGTTTAATGGAAAGAATAATTTTGAGATCTGGAAGGTAGAAATGCATGATTTACTTGTCCAACATGGCGTGGCAAAGGCGTTGTTGGGCAAGGCCAAACAATCTTTCAACATCACAGATAGTGAGTGGGCCGAGATGGATGAAAGAGTGATTAGTGCTATTCGACTGTGTCTAGATGATGATGTCCTGTTTAATATTGTGTCGGAGACAACAGCTGCTGGTTTGTGGACGAAACTGGAGAAACTGTACATGTCCAAATCGTTAACCAATAGGATTCTCCTGAAGCGACAGTTGTACGATTTGCGAATGAAGGAAGGCACATCAATTGCTGATCATTTAAATGCTTTTAATACTCTTCTTGTGCAATTACAAAGTATAGAAGTAAAAATACCATCCGAGGATAAAGTTATTACTTTATTGTGCTCGTTGCCCGAATCATGGGATCATTTTGTTACTTCTATAAGTCTTAGTTCATCAGAAACTATTGAGTTTGATGATGTAGTCGCATCCTTATTATCAGAAGAAACAAGGAGAAGGTCGCATTCAGAAACCTCTACATCAGAAGCCATGATGGTTAGAGGTCGTTCAAAAGAAAGACGCTCCAGTAGGTCGAGCAACTCACGTTCAAAGTCGAAAGGGAAGAAGAGTAAGATAAAGTGTTGGTTTTGTGGCAAATCAGGGCATTTAAAGAAAGACTACTGGAAGCGACAACAACAAACTTCTAAAGCAGATTCTTTGACAGAGAAGAAGGAGGCAAATATGACAGATACAGGTTCGACATCTGGTTCAGGTATGAGTGATGAAGTATTATCAGTTAATGTGTCAAATCATGGTCAACATTGGTTGTTAGATTCCAGTGCATCAAACCACATGTGTATCCATAAAGAATGGTTTAAGACATATAAATCACTTAATGATGGAGTTGTGTACATGGGTAATGATGTAACATATAATATTGTGGGGACTGGGAGCATACAACTACAAATGTTTGATGGGACAACTAGAATATTAATTATGTGAGGCATGTACCAGATTTAAGAAAAAATTTGATTTCATTAGGAGCACTTGATTCAAATGGATATAAAACAGTAATTCAAGGTGGAGTAATGAAAATTTACAAAGGCATTTTACTAGTTATGAAGGCTAAGAAGGTAGGAAATCTATTTCAGTTAGAAGGAAGTACAGGGTCAGATTTTGTGTCTACAGTGTCTGAATATGATAGTAATTCCATTCACTTATGGCATCAAAGATTGGGGCATATGAGTGAAAGAGGGTTAAAAATTTTGGCTGATCACAAGTTACTTCCAAATCTAAAGTCTGGAAAGTTAGATTTCTGTAAGCATTGTCTGTTTGGAAAACAAAGTAAGCAAAAATTTAAAATAGGCAAACATACTAGTAAAGGCATCCTTGATTATATCCATTCAGATGTTTGGGGACCAGCCCCTACAACCTCATATGGTGGTTCGTCTTATTTTGTATCATTTATTGATGACTTTTCTAGGAAGGTGTGGGTCTACATGTTGAAAAGAAAGTCTGATGTTTTTTTCAGTTTTCAAGCAGTTTAGAGCATTGGTAGAAAACAACACTGGTAGAACAATAAAATGTTTAAGAACTGACAATGGTGGTGAGTTTACTTCCAAGGAGTTTGACAGCTATTGCAAGGATGCAGGGATCGAGAGACATAAGACCACGGTTTATACTCCTCAGCAAAATGGAGTTGCTGAACGCATGAACAAGACTCTTCTAGAGAGAACAAAGAGTATGCTGAGTAACGCTGGGTTGCAAAAGGAGTTGTGGACAGAAGCAGTGGCAACAACTTGTTATGTGATAAACCGGTCTCCATCGATGGCAATAGGTTGCAAGATTCCGCAAGAGGTATGGAAAGGACACCCTTGCGACTATTCTAAACTCAGAGTGTTTGGTTGTGATGCATATGCTCTAGTGCCTAAACATCAACGAACTAAATTAGATCCAAAGTCTAAAAGGTATATATTTGTTGGGTATGGTGTTGGAACAAAGGGATATAGATTGTGGGATCCTACTACCCGTAAAATCATCATCAACGGAGATGTAAGTTTAATGAATCCTCTCTTGTACAGTTAGATGTAGATAGTAGATTGAAACAGGATGATGTATCTGACTTTCAACACATTCAGTTTGATAGCATTTCTAATGATAGTCACGATGACCATAGTTCAGATACTAGTCATGAACAGGTTTCAGAATCAGAACATGAATAGGGTTCAGGTATAGATCATGAGCAAGTCTCAGATACTGATCGCCAAGAAGTTCCTACAGATGGTAGTCAACGAATCGGCACCAGAAACATCCTTAAGGAGGTCGACAAGAATCAAACAACCACCGAGAAGGTATGATGATTATGTTACTTCAGTTGCATTTACTGCTAATGACGATGAACCTCTGTGCTATCAGGAAGCAATAGAAGGTTCGAAAAGTGATAAGTGGAAAGCAGCCATGAAGGACGAAATGATGGCCTTAGGTAAGAATGGCACATGGGATCTGGTTGAGCTTCTGAAAGACAGGAAAACTGTGGGGTGTAAATGGGTTTTCAAGCTGAAACGAGGTGTGAATGATACGGAAGACAGGTACAAAGCGCGACTGGTTGCAAAAGGGTTTTCTCAGAAAGCCGGTATTGACTTTCATGAGATTTTTTCACCAGTGGTTAAAATTGTTTCAATTAGAATTGTGTTAGCATTAGTGGCTTTGCTTGATTTAGAGTTGCAGCAATTAGATGTTAAGAATACATTTCTACATGGAGACTTAGATGAGGAAATATATATGGAACAACCGGAAGGGTTTGTTCAGCATCGCAATGAGAAATTTGTCTGCAGGCTCAAGAAGTCATTATATTGCTTGACGCAGTCGCCTCGGCAGTGGTATAAGAAGTTTGATTCTTTCATGTTGAGTCAGAAATATGTTAGAAGTGAATATGATCATTGTGTTTATTTTAAGCAATTGAAAAATGGCATATTCATTATCTTAGTATTGTATGTTGACGATATGCTTTTAGCAAGCAAAAGCATAGAAGAAATCAACAGGTTGAAGGCTCAGATGGCAAGGACGTTTGATATGAAAGATCTAGGAGTAGCAAGACATATTTTGGGCATGGAGATTTTCAGAGACAGGAGCAATGGTAAGCTATGGCTATCACAACATATGTATATTGAGAAAATACTTTTGAGATTTGGTATGAATAATGTGAAGCCTGTGTCATTCCCTTTAGCTTCCCATTTTAAGCTTTCTTCGAGTTTATGTCCTAATACAGATGAAGAAAAGGATTATATGTCTCAAATTCCATATGTCAATGTAGTAGGGTGTTTAATGTATGCGATGGTTTGTACTCGACCAGATATTTCACATGCAGTTGGGGTTGTCAGGAGGTACATGGAAAATCCGGGTAAAGAACACTGGTCAGCAGTGAAATGGGTGCTTCGGTATTTGAGAGGCACAAGTAGTTATTGTATCACTTACAATAAAAGTAGTGAATTTGTTTGCGGATATGTTGATTCCGATTTGCAGGTGATTTGGATAAGATAAGGTCAACTTCAGGGTACATCTTTACTCTTGCAGGTGGAGCTATTAGCTGGATGTCAAAGCTACAGAACATTGTCGCTTTATCCACTACTGAAGCATAATACATTGCTGCTTCTCATGCTTGCAAAGAAGTGATTTGGTTGAAAGGTTTGTTTAGTGAATTTGGTAGGTTGAAGGACAACATCACGTTATTTTGTGACAGTCAAAGTGCAATACATTTGGCTAAGAATCCGGCCTATCATAGTAAATCAAAGAATATACCGATCAAGTACCATTTTGTAAGACAGGTTATCACTGAAAGGGGAGTCTCTCTTGAAAAGGTGCATACAAAGGAGAATTGTGCAGACATGTTCACGAAACCAGTTTTTTTAGAGAAGCTACACTGGTGTTTGGCTTCTCTTGGCTTGCAGAAAAGATAAAGTAATAAAGAAACAGGGCATCAGGCTAATTGTTGTCAAGGTGGAGATTGTTGAGATTTTATGTTTTATGTAAAATAGGCAAAAATCTCAGTAGGTGACAACAATAGGAATTTGTTGCTAGATTAGCTCCAGGTTGTTGGGAGGGAGTTAATGCATCCTAAATTTGATTTGAGAGGATTTATGAGGCAGTTAGAGTCTCCTTGCTATAAAACAGGTATCCATACGGATTGTTTTAGTAGTGAGAGTTTGTGAGGATTTGATTAATTATGTAATCTCCTGTTTGATTAATAAAGAATTGCCGATGCCTATGTTTGGTGGATGTAGCCCAGATTGGTTGGGTGAACCACGTTAAATTCCTGTGTTTCCTGTGCATGATTTAATAACTGTGTATATGTATTTTCATTGTTGTGCATCTTGGCTCCAACAGAATTTGTCTCTTTCGTTCTTGGAAACTTCTTCCAAATTCTTGAGCGACAATTTAAAATAAAGGTTCTTCGATACGGCTTAGTATTTATATTTTTTTTTGCATTACCATTTAATATATCAACAATTTTATTCGTACGTTCCAACTTTGAAAGATGACATTCGTGGTCTGTGCAGAGAGGTGAAGGTTCCGAGAATTTGATAGCCAACATACAACATTGCGAGAGGGAAACTTATGACTATGACATGAGATAGATAATAAGATGTGATATTGATTTATATGAAACAATTTTTAATTGTATTTATTATTAATTTAATATAAAAATATTTTGGTATAATTAAAAGTATAACTTTTACCACAGATTATTTTAAATGATTAATTTTTGGTAGAGAATGTTTTAAATTTTTCTATGTTGAACATTAACTTTAAATTATTTATAATACATTAGACAATTTTTTTTTTTTAATATAATAAGTTTAATTTTTTTAATGAATATTTTTGGTAAGACAAAATTTTATTATATAATTTATTAACGTTTTCGAAATTTGTTATTTAGATTATTTTAAAATGGGTAAAAAAATTAAATAAAAATTCTTACAATTATAACTTGCTAAAAAATAATTTATAAAGAAAAATGTAAGTTCATTTACTTATTAACTTGGTTATAGAAGTAAAATTTAATCAATTTCATAGTTCCATTTATTGATAAAAGCATTCTTCATAAATAACTATAAGAGTTAAAAACCTAATTTCCTTCTCTAGCATATTAAATATATTACAATTCAATGTAACTTTTTATAACGATGAAATATTCTATTAATTGATATAAATATTTATTAAAAAATAAATGAAAGAGTTCAACAAGGTATCCATTTTTTTATTATTTGTAAGGTAATATAGTAGTATGAAAAATAATAAGTTGATTTTAAGGTCACAACCAAGCCTACATGCAATTGGCTTATGAGATTCTCTCATGTCTGAGACAATGGACATGCCTTTGTGCAATGATTTGGCTACTAAATCTAGGAAGGTGTATATACTTATCGCTCTAAATTTGAACTTGCAATCTCTTACGATGAAATCACATGTTCTTAACCATTAGGCCAACTCAAGTATTTTTTTGACACAAAGATATGCCACTTGGAGAATCGAATATAAAATATTTTTTAATAGATATTGATCCCTAATAAAAAATTTAGATAATGACATTTCAAAAAAAAAATCCATTGGTTTTGTAGGACAACACCGTGTTTTCATGATACACCTATACGCTAGATACATTACAAGGAGAATCAAGCACATAAGATTTTTCTAATCGAAATCCATCCTAAATCAAAACATCAAACTTACGTTCAAATGTAGAAACTAGTTCATACCTTTCAAAGTTGAATAATTAAACTAAGCAGCAGGGAACGCTAGCTATGTGGCTTTGTTTATTTTCATTTCGAAATATAAAAGATTATTTTAGATTCACAATTTTTTCTTCTGATATTGCGTTTTATAAGATTCAAATAATTTTATAATAAAATATTAATCTCAATAATGAATATTTTTTAATAAATATGTAGAGTTTTGAAACTTGAAATCTATAAAGAGTTTTATTTTTATTATTTAATAGTTAAAATGTGTAGAAATTCCTTGTAGATTCAAACTGCTAATTATAATATGCTAAAACAATTGACTTGAATCTACTCTACTCATCAACGGAAACAATAAACAATCGATGAAATCAAAGAGCATACAAGAGAAAGAATTCAATCACACTTAACACAATGATCTCATGAGGAAAGCCACAACTAAAAACCCATGCTATCTGCATATTGCATTATTCAGAAAATATGAGATGATTACAATGCTTTTCTTAACCCTGAGCAACCTCTGCACTATCTCTATCTATCTCACTACTTCATAGACAAGCATAGGCCAAGACTTAGCCAATTTTCTGCTTCCCCAAGTCCTTATTTCCTTGCGTCGTTCATCAAGGAATTAACCCCTATTTAATTGGGAAATTCCTCAATTATGAATTGTGCAATCCTCATAGGCCTTCCTTTTATTGCATGCTTAAATACCAAAGAACTCAAATATGCTTACATACATAATGGAAATAAACTAGCTCGGGCGGTGGTAGCTTATCTTTGAGAAGCGATGTTGCAACTGCATGCTTCTGAACTATGTTACAATGAGGCTTGAGGGCCTATTTATGATTGAGAAACAATAGAAAACCCTAAACATAAAAAAACCTAACCCTAGGAGATGAAGTGCCAAAACTGCGGGCCTCGTTGGGAGAAATTGGTACATCAACTTCCTGGGTCGTAACTTTGGCATACGATCTCCGTTTGATGCACACAATACCTCATTAGAAAAACTATCCGAGGAATACAAATTTGGACTAAAAGCTTGGGAAAGATCCCACGCCTTCCAGAAAAAAAGAAAAAAACGTCATTTAAGGCCTCAAAATGTCTCCGGAAGTTCACGACCCAAAAAACTTCCAGAAATAGTAAATTATGCTACAATTAAGGAAGCTGAAAGAAATAATAGTAGAATGGTGGGGCTCCAAGTGGAATAGGTGGGTGGCCACCGATATCCACTTGGATCAGTTCTCCCCCCTTAGAAAGCAATGGTCCCCATTGCATTGAGTGCCTCCATGAGACTAGGAAACTTCTGTTGAGCTTGGTCCCTGGTGAGCCACTTGGTTAGTGTAGGAGTTGGCCAACTTTGACAACCCAATATAGTTGGATATTCTATTGACGTGTGTTTTTGATCTGTGTTTCAATGATCCTATCAATTTTGGTCAGCTTGATGCAACTTGGGTTAAGCTCTGTTGGTGTCAGTTGCTCAACAATGTCTGATGTGTCCAGTAATGGGGAAAAGTATGGCCGCAGCCGGTCCACATTGAATACTAGGTGTAGGCCAAGGAATGGTGTAGTGTTGAGCTCTAAAGCATTGTCCCTAACAACCTTAGTGATGGTGTAAGGCCCATATCATAGCGGGTGAAGCTTGCGGTAGGCCCCAACAAGGCACTCCTTCTCCAAATGTAACCAAAATTTGTCGCACACGTGGAACTTGTGTGGCACCCAATGCTAGTCATGATGTTTTTTGTACTTAGAAATTTCTTTGTCCAATATGTCATGGACTTACTGGTGGATGTGCTGAATGTGCTCAATGAAGTTGTTAGCTCTGTCAGCTTCAAACTGGACATGAGTCAAATCTTCCTGAGTAGCTGCAAGTGGTATGGCAACATCAATGAGACATAGTGGCTGGAATCCCAGTCTCACCTGAAAGGGGTTGTGGGCAGTTGAGTTTTGGATACCTCTATTGTAGTTGTGTTCGACATAGGGGAGGATTTTGTCCCATGTGCATGGATTATTCGAGTTGTACATGCACAGGATATACACGATCATCCTGTAGATAATATCTGTCTGGCCATCAATTTGGGGGTGGAAGGTCATGGACTTAGTGAGCTTGGTGTCGGACAGTATAAATGCAATATTTACACCAACATTTAATTTGTCAATCTGGGTAAGTCAACTTAGAGGCATAGCACAATATATGCCAGAATACAACCTAAGGGATCTATTAATAAAAAACAAGCTCTTGCAAGAAATTCAAAAGGAGCATCATTCAGGAAAAATAAAAAAGACTCTTCAAAGAAAAGTAAACAAACTCAGGGAATCTACTTCTGGCTCCTCTTCTAGGTTGAGTTGACTCTTGCAGTAAGTCTTCCTCAGTTGTCTAGGGGACAAAGGAATGTAGGCCCCATTCAAAAGAAAGTGATTCAAGAAAGAAGGAATGTAAAACCTCTTAGAACTTACTGCTATGTTGCAAGCATGAAACTAGAAATCACATGGCAACTTTATTCCAACTAATCTAAGGAAATAATCAAATGCTTTAAAAAGAATCAAGATAATAATAACTGTTTCTCTTAAAGACAATTCAGTACTTTAGTTGTAAGAGAAATATACAATAAGAACCAATATATTATTTGTGTTGCTTACCCTGATATTATTAAATACTTCCTTATAATATATGCACCATTTAATTATAATGAAGAATTTTGTGAGCGTTTTTTCAACACGTTTCACAATCTTTCCTTATGCTGATCCTGAAATTTGCTTGCAAAAGTGCAGGAATCCATCTCATATAATATTCAAAGGCAATCATGAACACATGTTAAGTTAAGTTAACTAGAATTCTTGCTCAATAATTATTTCACCATTGCGTTATGGAAATAGACTTTGTCATGCAGCAATGAGATCAGGGTACATCTTTGTAAAAATAAATAAGAGACACATTTAAAACATTCACTGTTTACTTTAGTTCAGCCTTTATGAAAATACATCCAAAAGCATTGATATTAAACTTAAATAACCAGAGCAGTAAAATAAAGCTTGTGGAATGAAATTGAAAATTAAATGACTGAAAAAGAAAAGGAGCTATGAAATGAAATTGTGAAATTATCTAAGATCACACTCACACCACGAAAACTAAAATGCAGCAAAAGAAAGTTAAGAGGTTTGAGGCAACAGACTGGCTAGTGGGCCCAACAATCCAGCTCATTGCCCTTGCAACGATTAAGTCACAATCTTCAAAATAGTATGGAGAAACAAAATTACTCAAAAGTGATTGCCAAATAAACTCATTCCAGAGTAGAAACCAGAATTCAGAATTTAATGCCAAAGAAATTCATTTCAGAAGTCCTGTTACATAGGTATAGAATGATGCAACACCAACTCTAGTGGTCCCCTCCAAGGATCCTCCCACTGAGCGCGCAACTCCTCCACTCCTACCAGCAACTTGATCCCCTATTCTGCAATAAAAATATGATTTACAAAATGTAATATGCCATCCTCTTCACACCTGCATAACTCCTCTCTTTTATATTGTTTTTTACATGATAGTTTCCTTAGAAAATAACATGGGGGTTGAATCCCTACTGATATTCATCAATAGAATATCATTACAACCGTTTACCTATTGAAGGAATGAAGATCTGGCACGATTTTCCCAAATCTGGCCGTTTTCTACAATTCTGGAAAAATCAGTTTTTTTAACAACATGCCTCTAAAGAACTCTGTGTATGTCCTTAACCATTACGAATTTGGGAAATTTGTTTGGATGAAACCTTGTGTGTTATATTTACAATAATAACCTCTCTCATAATTTTTTGATTAAGCTCCATTACCCCGGAAATCATGCCCGAAATTCACTGTTTGAAATTTGAGATCCTAAAATTCTGGAAAAATAGTTTATTTATATAAAACTGCCTCAAAGACCATTATGTAAGTTTTATACCATTACAAATTTTAGATATCTGTTTGTGTTTTAGTCAATTTGATATATTTGGATTAAAACCCATGTCCCACAATTTCTCCATTTGCCTTCACTAGCACGGAAAACGAGGCGGAGGTTGGCAGTTTGGAAACTACTTCGAATTTGGGGCTAAGGCATTAATTATTGCCTAAACATAAATCCTTACGACCTGGGTGTATCTTAACTTATGTGGAAGTGTTCAAACAATATTTTGAACAAAAACCTCTTTCATATTTGCCTAGAAATGTATCAATGTATGAAAGCCCCAAATTAGTGCAGGCATGTTGGTGTAGGAATGTTGGTGCAAGCACAATTGGTATAGGAACTGCTACTACAAGAATGTTAGCACCTACCACAAAAGAACCTGACATTAATGATATTTTCACATTGAATTAACAAAGCAAGAAGAGTTCATAGTTCAACAACTGTCAGCTCTAAATGCCTCTAAATAATAACTTAATAACGCGCAAAATGAATAATAATGATTATAGACACTTAGTACAGGCACAAAATTATTCATTTAAATCATGAAAATTTGGACAAAATTGAGGCTCAACACTCCCCCACACTAATCTTCTTGCATGTCCTCATGCAAGCCAAACCATAAGATTATAAAATCATGGAAGAAGGCAGGGGGAATGTTTAAAGATCATACTATGCTTCCTGATAAAAGTGTCGGCAAAAATCCCCGCAAGGTAATATTAATATATCATGGTATGTCATCATTTTTAAAGCATTCATCAAGTCTACAACATTATTATTACTGTGCCAACTAAAACCGTGTTACAGTTTTGATGAAGATACCAAGTGCAGAAATGGTAAAATTGCAATGTAATGGATCAGGTACAGGAAAGCAATGCTTTGTACCAAACATTATGGAAAAAGTGTACTACACCTTTATGATAGACATCACATACCTGTTGTCCTATTTCAAATGAATTCCCTACATGTCATATATTCGAGAGCCCTTATTTTTGTCTAGAGTTTTATTAACACTGATGATAAAAAAATCAAATCTTTGTTGAAAAGGTGCAATTTTTAGAAAATTACCATAACATTCCTGCACCTAATACAACAATCCTATACCTAGGTCACATAACCCTTATTTAGAGGCAACCACAGTTAACACACATTGTTGTCCATCAACACCTAGTGAGTAATCATCACTGAGCAATTCATCACTCTAAATACTATAAAAATTAAGTGAGTTATGATACAAGAAAAGGGAAATAAAAATAGAATAGTATGACACCTTCTTGGGACCAATCAACAGCCTCTTCATTGAACACTCTAAATTTTTTTGTCATCTAGATGAAAAATTAAGTTTCTTCTTAATCCAGTGCAAAGAATTACCTCCACTAAGGATACCACATCATTAAAGATTTCTAATTTTTTGAAAGATAGAACTCAAAGCATCATGCTCAAATCATCTTAAAACCATTTCCAAGAAATAAAATGATGAGTTTTAGGGAAAGAGGAGGATAACCGAGTAAATCTTAGTATGCAATTAACTTTAATACCACAGACATGGCCCTGCTGCCAACAGGTGTCTATAACCTCGATAGGGATGTCTTTTAACCCAACGAAATTCCTGTATCCCACTTACTAGATATAGATTCAGAGTTATCTTATTTGATTTTAAAAATTATATGAAGGCCACTGTCCTGGCTTGGTAACCAGTCGATGGCAGTGCCACTCATAAGAAGCAACATGGATGAAAATGTCGGCTCGTGATGGGACCTCCTTTCTTCCATCTTTTCAGTTGAAAGCCATTACTCTGGCTTGGTGACCAGCACAGTAATGTCATGCATGTTAGGTCCCATGATCATGGTAGGTTAGCTCATCGTAAGACCTCCTATCCTCCCTTAAATCTTTTATAAATTTTGATTGTAATTAACTTTGAAGGTTACTTAATAAGTGGGGAGACAGATCTACTCCTTAAGGGTACGGGATGGCGTGAAAAGTTTTTAATGACTAATCAATACTGGATAGTTCCTCTACCCTAAAGGTTTGTCAAAAATATTCTAGATAATCACTGAAAGATTCTTTAAGTTAATAATGCTAGTGTTCTCATGAATAGTTTATTATGATCTTTACAAGAGTGGTCCACCATAGGGGGCTCTCCAATAGTAGCTTTTAAGGGAAACTGAAAATATATATCTCAGATGAAAACTTCATTAGAGTGGTTAATCATGGTTACTTTTGCAAAATGATGAGGTATTAGAGTGAATCATACTCAACAAGATATGTCATAAATGTGTGTGTTAACAACCAATGTGAATCAAAAGCAGTTTTAGTGGCTATGCTTTGAAAGACAAAACCCCAATTGCATTGTTGTAACAACTTTATTCATGGCATTTCTTTATTCTTCTACCCTACTCTACCTTAAGAAGCGGAAAAATCCATTTTAAGTATCGGAGGACTTCCAGTGCAACCAAGTGCGCAACAAGAGGATAATCATATTCATGTTGAAATTTAGAAAGTATATGCAAGAAAATACCAAAACATGAGGTACTAGCTGCATTAACTGATGTGATGCTACAAATTGTTGAATGATAAGGGAGGGATGAATACTAACAGTCATTTGAAACCAAGATTCTATCAGATCCATATACTCATGGTCATTTGATTCATTGGAAACATTTGAGGCATCATGCAAATCCTCCAATTTTCTTTGTTCATCCTCTAAAGTGCAGGCTAGATCAGGTTGGTGTTCTTCAATCTCTACTTCTGATGGTTTCTCCTCATCAAGCATGACCCATAGCTTCTCGGTCTCCCTAGGAAGACCTTCTGATTCTTCATGATTCTCTTCTTCTAGAGGAGTACACCGATTTGTAATTGATGCCAAGATGTGTTCTTTTATGTGAAGTAGATACCCCATCTTCTGCCAGAATTTGAGATATTTCGTTGAATAACATCACACTTCTTGGCATTTTCCTACTAGCTATAAAGTATTGTTAGCACTTGGATTGAGAGAGGGGGGTTCTTTTAACACTTGAAAAACTCAAAAGATCAATTGTAGTAAAATGAACAAACCAATATTGAAAACTAAGGAAATCAAACTTGCAGAAATTAAATAACCTCTATTGCAAAACAAAGTAACACACTTTGCAGTAAAAGAAATTTCTCATAAAAAAAGCAATTGAAGTAGATCAAGCATCACGCTTTGTAGAAAGAAAAATTACTCATAAAAATCTAAATTGCAGTAAATGAAACAAATCAACCATCACACTTTGCAGTAAAGGAAATCACTCATTTGCAGAAAGGAAAACCTGGCTTGTGAGCTCTCTGGGGATGTCGTCTAGTATGTTTCAGCAAGCAAGGGGAATCTCGTTAATCTAGAAATTTAATTGTGAAGGAAAAGAAAAAGCATGACAAATCATTGAGGCCTTATCTCACAATGCCTCCCCAACAACGACGCTAAAATGTCGGGTGATATAAATGCAAGATTTACACCAACATTTAATTTGTCAATCCAGGTAAGTAGACTTAGAGGTGTAGCACAATATATGCCAGAATACATCCCCAGGGATCTGTTAAATAAAAACCAAGTTCTTGCAAGAAAATCAAAAGGAGCATCATTTAGGAAAAATAAACAAGACTCTTCAAAGCAAAGTAAACACACTCTGGCAATCTACTTCTGGCTCCTCTTCTGGGTTGAGTTGACTCCTACAGTAAGTCTTCCTTAGTTGTCTAGGGGACAAAGGAATGTAGGCCCCAGAAAGTGATTCAAGAAATAAGGAATGTAAAACCTCTTAAAAATTAATGCTATGTTGCAAGAATGAAACTAGAAATCACATGACAACTCTATATCAACTAATCTAAGGAAATAATTGAACGCTTTAAAAAGAATCAAGATAATAATGCACAACTTCTCTTAAAGACAATTCAGTACTTTAGTTGTAAGAGAAATATAAAATAAGAACCAATATATAATTCGTGTTGTTTACCCTAATCTTATTACATACTTCCTTATAATATATGTAACATTTAATTATAATGAAGAATTCTGTGAGCATTTTGTCAACAAGTTTCACAATCTTTCCTTATGTTGATCCTGACGTTTGCTTACAAAATTGCAGGAATAAATGTTTTTCTGCAAAAGTGCAGGAATCCGTCTCATATAATATTCAAAGGCAATCATGAACACATGTTAAGTTAAGTTAAACAGAATTCTTGCTCAACAATTATTTCACCATTTCATTATGGAAATAAACTTTGTCAGGCAGCAATGAGATCAGGGTAAATCTTTGTAAGAATAAATAAGAGACACAGTTAAAACATTCACTATTTATTTTAGTTCAGCCTTTATGAAAATACATCCAAAAGCATTGATATTAAACTTAAATAACCAAAGTAGTAAAATAAAGCTTGTGGAATGAAATTGAAAATTAAATGACTGAAAAAGAAAAGGAGCTATAAAATGAAATTGCAAAATTATCTAAGATCACACTCACACCAAGAAAACTAAAATGCGGCAAAAGAAAGTTAAGAGGTTTGGGGAAAGAGACTAGCTGGTGGGCCCAACCATCCAGCTCGTTGCCCTTGCAGTGATTAAGTCACAATCTTCAGAATAGTATGAAGAAACAAAATTACTTAGAAGTGATTGCCAAATAAACTCATTCCAGAGTAGAAACCAGAATTGAGAATTTAATGCCAAAGAAATTCATTTCAGAAGTCTTGTTATATAGTTATAGAATGATGTAGCGTCGGCTCTAGTGGTCCCCTCCAAGGATCATCCCACTGAGCATGCAACTCCTCCCCTCCTACCAGCAACTTGATCCCCTATTCTGCAATAAAAATATGATTTACAAAATGTAATATGCCATCCTCTTCACACCTACGTAACTCCTCTCTTTTATATTGTTTTTTACATGATAGTTTCCTTAGAAAATAACATGGGATTGAATCCCAACTGATATTCATCAATAGAATATCAGTACAACCATTTCCCTATTGAAGGAATGAAGATCTGGCATGAATTTCCCAAATCTGGCCATTTTCTACAATTATGGAAAAATCGGTTTTTTTAACAAAATGCCTCCAAAGAACTCTGTGTATCTCCTTAACCATTACGAATTTGGGAAAATTGTTTGGATTCAACTTGGTGTCTTATATTTACAATAATAACCTCTCTCATAATTTTTTCATTTAGCTCCATTACTCGTAAATGGTGCCCAAAATTGTCTGTTTGAAATCTGAGATCCTAAAATTATGGAAAAACAATGTATTTAGTTAAGTTTATTTACTGGGACCAAATCCCATGTCCCATAATGTCTCCATTCGCCTTCACTTACATGGAAATCGAGGCGGAAGTTAGCAGTTTGGAAACTGCTGTGAATTTGAGGCTGAAGCATTAATTATTGCCTAAACATAAATCTGTACGACCTGGGTGTGTCTTATCTTATGTGGAAGTGTTCAAACAATCTTTTGAACAAAAACCTCTTTCATATTTCCCTAGAAATGTATCAATGTATGAAAGACCCCCAGATTAGTGCAGGCATGTTGGTGCAGGCAAAGCTGGTGCAGGAATGTTGGTGGAGGCACAACTGGTATAGGAACTACTACTACAGGAATGTTAGCACCTGCCACAAAAGAGCCTGAAATTAATGACATTTTCACATTAAATTAACAAAACAAGAATATTTCATAGATCAACAATTGTCAGCTCTAAATGCCTCTAAATAATAACTTAATACTACGCAAAACGAATACTAATGATTATAGACACTTAGTACAGGCATAAAACTATTTAGTTAAATCATGAAAATTTCGACAAAATGGAGGCTCAACACTTGGTATTTAAAAACGACCACAAGCTTAACCAAAATGCACTTAGGAACCTACTCTCCTGATTTGAGATAATGGATTGTGGGATCCCAAAGTGTACCCATACTCATTCAAAGAAGAGTTTAACGGTGGTTTTTGCTGTGATACTCTTCTTGTAGGCCGCCTAAATGGCCATCTTAGAAAATCTATCGATGACCACGAAAACACAGTCGTTGCCATGCTTGGTAGAAGGAAGTCTTGACATGTAATCCACGGAGATAGATTCCCAAGGCCAGCTAGGAGTAGGCAGAGGAGTATATAGGCCTTGCTTCTTGATTGTAGGTTTGGACATGGTGCAGGTAGTGTAGGGTATGATGTACTTCTCAACATCCTTTTGAAGGTTTGGCCAATAAAAATACTTTTGCAGTACTGTCACTATCGTTTCTACCCTAAAATGTCTTGCGACTTGACTGTAGTGTGCTTCCCAAATCATCTTGGCATGCTCGCTTGAAGGAACACAAAGGTGTCCCAGATGGCATAATATTGTGCCCTAGAGGTGAAAGTCTAGAAGCTACTTAACTTCTAGGAGCGTTTGGTATGTGGTGTTGAATCTTGGATCACTCTTGTAAAGATGTGACCATTCCGAATTCTCGTGTCCACAAGATTAGATCACAGTGGTCAACTCCATGACCAACGGTCATCCGAGGCACTCTACAACATTATTGTTGCTTCTCTTCTTGTACTTAATGTTCAAATGGAACTACTGTAGGTATGTGTACCATTTCTGATGGTGATTGTTCTACAACTTTCCTTGTGTCTATATGAACTATAGGGGTCAGTGGTCTGTGTGGGTGATTGTTTCCTTCCCTAGAATGTAATGCTTCCATTGTCGATAGACCTACAAAATGGAATACATCTCTTTATCATAGGTGGGATACTTTCAGACTGTGTCTAAAAATTTCTCACTGTGATATGCCACTGAATGCCCCTACTGAGTAAGAACTGCACCAATAGCATATTCAGAGGCATTTGTCTCAATCTCAAATGGTTGTTGCAGGTTTGGTAATGTGAGTGCTGGTGCAAACCAAAGGCAATGCTTCAACTCCGAAAATGCCTTCTATTGGGATTTGGACCAAAAGAAATTTAATTTCACTTTGCCCTTGGTAACTTGACTCAAAGGCCAAGTGATATGGGAGAACCCGAAGATGAACCTATGGTAGAAATTGGCAAGGCCTAGAAAGTTGTGAAGCTCTGTTAGAGTGGTTGGGACTGGCCAATCCAGAATGACTTGTATCTTGGCTAGGTCCACATGCACACCCTAATCATTAATGACGTAGCCCAGATATTGGACCTGGATCAGACCAAAAGTGCATTTCTCCAAATTGGCACACAATTTCTATTTTCGTAGGGTTTGGAGTACCTGTCGAATATAGTGAGGTGATATTCCCAACTCTGGTTAAAGATCAGGATGTCGTCCAAATAAACTACCATGAATGAGTTGGTGAAGGTTCGCAAGATGTTTCCCAACAACCTCATGAAGGTTGCGGGGGAATTCGTGAACCCGAAAGGCATGGAAATCCATTTGAAAAGGCCCTCCTTGGATTTGAAGGCAATCTTCTTGTTATGCAACCAACTCACAAAATAGAAGAAGAGATAGATAAACGATTTCAAAATTAGCCTCTTTGAGAAGGAAACCTCCTTTATATTACACAAATGAAAATTTCTTAGATGATTCAAATGACAACCTCCTTTCTATATATAGGAGTCTCAAGGGTCACAATATAATTAGATCCGACATAACAATAATAATGTAAGGGCACAACAATAACGATAGTGGGATTCTATTGGGCACAATAATAACAATATGGGGACTACATGGGCACAACAATAACAATAAGGGGGCTACACTGACAATAAAAATGAGGGTATACACTAGTATTATAGGGACCTAACATGCTCCTCTCCTTCAAAAAAGTGTTGTCCTCAATGCTTGAGTAGTTCTGGATGCTTATGTATAAAATTATCATCCTCCCATGTGGAATATTCAGTGGGTAAGTTCCTCCAATTGATAAGATAGTCTGAAATAGATTGATTTCTTAGTTTTTGAGTTCTTGTTTCTGTGACTGCTTTAGGTTCCAATATGATTTTCCCTTCCTCATCAAGTTTTGGAAATATTGTTTGAACTGGGAGAATTTCACCTATAACCTTCTTTAAGAATGAAACATGGAAAATTGGGTGCACTCGGGAAGTTGCATGAAGCTCCAAGTTGTATGCCATAGTACCTGTTGGGAGTTTTAATTCGTTATTTTAAAGATCCTAATATTAAATCATCAACCAGGGGTCGTAAACATGAGTTACACTACGTATTGGTTCAATATCTAATTGCAAAGTATGTGATTTCCCTTGTAATCAATTCCGAAGTGAAAGATCCTATTTTCTCAAACTCCTCTTTCTATTTGAGCCATTCAAAACTCCTTCATCTACTCAAAGCAATTCAAAAAAAAAATCCCTTCTAGCTAATTAAAGTAAAAACTCTTCTATCTTCTTAAAGAATCAAGCATGAAAAACCTCAGAGAAATCATACTTATCTCAAAAGACTCAATGCTCTCACTTACTCATCAAAGCCTATAGAAACTATTCTTGTTTTAAATCTGTTTTAGCCACTCAAAGAGACTTATAACTAACACAAGCTTTCTATGAATTATTTCTACAATGAAAAACTTAAATAACTCAATTCAAACACTAAAGCTAACTCGCTTTAACTGACGAAATGCTACCTATAGAATTTAAATCTCATTCATTCAAGACACACACAAGCAGTTGAATGTTCTAATTAAAATCACTCTTATGAGACACTTAACTACAAGATTCAAATTGCATCTAATGCAAACATTAACTTAATGAAAAGATTAACTACGTAATTTAAATTGTATCTAATGAAAACATTCACTCTAACCAAAATCAAAATACTTTAACTACAAGATTCAGATTGTATCTAATGGAAAAAAATCATTCAAATCAAAATCAAAATGCTGAACTATAAGATTCAGATTGCATCTAATCGAAACAAAATTACTCTAATCGAAATCGAAATGTTGAACTATAAGATTCAGATTGCACTCATGAAAATATTCATTAATGAAAATCACTTTGGCTTCAAATTGCATTCAATGAAAAACACTCCTCTTCAACTGAAATCACTCAGGCTTTTAAAATGTTAACTACAAAACATGAATTGCATTCAATGGAAAACACTCATTCTTAAAAAAATTGTTCTGGCTTTTAGAATATTAGCTACAGATTGAAATCACATTCAATGGTAACCCTACTTTCGACTGTTCTATGATGAGACATCCACATACACTTGTTGCATTCAAATAATGACAGAGTATATGGTTTTGGAACACTTATGCACAATTCAATTCAGATCGAAACAATTTTCAACACATTAGTATAATGAAATTCTTCCGAAGAGATAATCAAGGATTTGAATTATACTCAGTTTTTACCAACCTTTATGGTCACTAGAATAGTTCGTAAACATCACATAACAATCAAACATGTCAAAAGATGATAATTGATCTAACAAGCGAAAGGGAGAAAGACATGTAGAGGAAACATATGGATTTCAGTTCTTGCAACCATGCATGTCATTGAAGACAGAATGACATGACAATCATAAGTAGTCTTTCAAGATACACTAAGACGTGTATTTCAAGGGATGTGCTTTGTTTTCCATACCTACCCTCTAAAGGGTTATTCATCAGGTGGAGTCTTCATGCGGTCTTAATCTTCTATCATACCTTAGGTTCCTTGGTTTGCTTATCTTCCTCCTCGGCTCCTTGAGAGTCCTCTAACATGTCATCCTTCTTGTGATCAATGAGAGACACATATGCAAAGTTTCAGTAGGCAATGGCTTCTGTGAGATGAGACCCTGGGAGGAAACATCTGCATAGTTTCATGATACAAGGTAGACTGAGAAACCGAGGGACTAAATGCATAGTTTTAGGATGAAAGGCACTGCTACGGTATGAGGTCCTGGGAGGACACATCTTCATAGTTTGAGGATGCAAGGCAGACTAGGTTGCTGAGGGACAAAACTATTTAGTTTCTGGAGACAGTGGGTTCTGGCTGAGGGAAGGGCACTAGGAGAAACCCATTACACAGTTTTGAATTCTAAGGGAGTATGGACTTTCTGTGCATTGCGCAGTTTGTGTGTGTGATGAGTGTGAAACATGTCTATTTGGTGAGGACAACCCATTATCACAAAGATTTCTCCTTGAAGAAAAAAAAACTTCCCCTTACATGACAAGCGATAACCCCTTGCCCAAAGATGACACATACTGTATAGAGATAAAAGCGTGAATGACTCTTAAGATCGAAGAGGAAAGATTGAGATCATCAACTTACCAAATAAGTGACTAAGAAATGATCGATCACAGGATCCATAGTAGGCTCTAAAATTTAAGAACATGCCAAAATTTTGGAGGGTGTTGCAGCTGCTATAACACTTGGCGACACACAAGTTGAATTCCAGCTTCTCTGTCTTGGTTCGTTCAGTGCAAACCATTGGTACATCAAGGAGTATTGATTCATTTTCCATATTACTTTGGCTTTCCCACTTACCCCATGGACATACATGGTTCGCCTTGTACCAACTCAGTTGAACACAACATGAGATTCACCCAGATCACAATGTTTCGAATTGGGAAGGGTATTTTAGCTCGCGACCTTAAGATTTTCAGAGTATAGTTTTTCATCTTGGGTGTTTCTCCACTGCTAGCAGGCCTAGACATTACCCCAACAGAGTCACATGGGAACACAAGCATTAATCCACTTCCAGTAAGCCTGGATAGTACCCCGGTGGAGTTGCTTGCTTTACCTCTCTACGCAGGAAACCTTTCTCTTCTTTCACCTCTGTTATTTTTTTAAAGAGAACTGTGCATAGGAACTTATTTATTTTTTGGGTAGAAGAGGGATCCCGAATTATTGAGAGTAGGAGAGGTTGTTCCTTCAGAGGAGCATGTAAAGACCTCTGATTTAGGTTTGTTCGTTTATATTTTTACCCTTCTCCATTTCTACTAGTTGGATAAGCTTGAACACACCAAAGCAGAAAACTGAGTATAGGCATGAGGTTCGCAGACTAGACACAGTTTCATGGTTGGACCAAAGCTCTCCTTACGGATGGATCATTTTTCCGTCAAGACTTCATTGGCCAAAAGTTTCAACAAAGCACAAGGAAGATGTAAACATGACTAGCCAAGGGCTGCAGTGTCACAAGACTCTTTGAACTTCAGCCACATACACATTTAGAAGCCATGACATAGGTCCCGGCACATCACTTATTCGCGTAGTGAAAACAAATGAAAACCTGAACAAGGAAGGAAACAAAGAAAAAATAAAGAAGAAACTGAACTAGGAAACCTAAATCGAAAGTGAAGACAACAAAATGACTAAAGTGAACATGATGTAAAACCAGAATAAGAAAACCAAAACGAATTATTGGGAATGAGTGCAAGATAAGTGCAAGGAAAGGAAAAATAAGATGAAAATAATCCTACTCCTATCCTAACAGCTAGTCGGTTGGGGTTACGTATAATGAAATTTCTAGTGAAGCCACCATAGTCGTTCCCAACCTGCATCCACAAAGATATGAATAATTAAAATAGATAAAAAGTGATGTGCAATAGAAAATACAGAAACTTAAAAAATTTGCACACGGGAAGGAAGGTCTTGCCTGTGGGCATAAAGATGTGTCACAACCACTACTTTTACCCAATGAACATGCTTACCTCTTTGATGGATACCTCTTTTCAACAAACCTCGGAAGCCTCTTATGGGTGCGTCCTTGTTTGCACTGAGCTTCTTAGTAAGCACGAGGAAGGATTGAAACTCGTTGCCTGCAACAGAGCTTACAAAGTAATATTGTACCAAGAATTCAATGATTTGATTGTAAAATTCATGATGGTCGTCTTGAAAGCCTCGTAATCTCGGAAAAGATGAATTTTTGATTGGAGAAGAAGGATCACGATGGGAATCTTATAAAGTAAAATAGATCTGATCATCCTTGGTAATCATGACAAGACAGTGAGGACCTACCATAACCATCAGCGAAGGTTGAAGTGCCTCACCTGCTTGACGGAAATATGAAGAGAGAGATGTTAAGAAATGGATATCAAAGAACATGAAGAAACTATCACCGGATGTGCTGATGGGAAAATGATAAGCCGAATGACAGTCACCCAAGATAGAGAAATGATCAAATGAGCTAGTTGAGACATCATATTCCCAGTTTGCAATGAATAAAGAAAAATCCATTCCAACAATCTTGTGAATGCTCTGAACAATGGAATCATGTTCATTGTGAGCTAGATATGACAAACCACCTTCCTACAACTGGTGACCAATTGCACAAGCATCATAGTCATCACAAGAGCTTAAGAAGGATGCTAGCACAGTGAATTCATGAAACCAATTGAGGCATGGTGAATGGATAGGAACTTGATTTGTGTGACAACTTGTGTGTTCATCATCACACAGGGAGATTTCTGGTGTGATAAGAGGACAAATTTGCAGTACAATATTTGCAAGAAGATCGAGGAGCTAACCACAAAGGGAGAAATTCGATAAGTATGATTATGGGTAAAGATAGTCTTTGAGATGATCAACTTCACAATTCCATGAATTCGTGAGATATGGGCATTCCCAACTTGATTTTAACGTGAGAGATTTGCATGAAGATGGATGCGCTGTAACAGATTCGTGAATTCGGTCATAAGTGAAATTTTGAAAATTTAAGAGATCACACCCGGAATACCAAACATTTTTCACATGGGAATTCACATTGACTGCAACCATGTAGATAGATGGATTGTGCATGACAAACTAGATTTTATTTGGTTGGGGGGGCTTACCAGAGTCACAAAGTCTTGACATAACCATCAACGGATGTTGAAGTGCCTCGACTCCCTAGAACGTCCCAGAAATTTCCACAATTGTGGAATCACATTTTGAATCTTTAAGCAGATCATGCATGGCTTGAGGGTGGTTGTTGCTGCTAATTTCAAAACTCATTTCTGGATGGAAACCATCTCTGTCACAAATTTCACAATATTTTTTAGCTTCAACAATAATCAGATTGCTCAATTTAGGAGGCTCTTCTAATGGTATATCCATAGATAAATGAATTGGTGAGATCGTATGAGCAAGATGATTTAACGAGTTGTATTCATGCAAAAGGAGATATGATGAGGGGTGGGAAGACTCCTGTGTGATTAGACTATTTTCAATTTTATCATGGACAATCTCACCGCCTTGTGTCAATTAAGGAGATAACTCATCAGATAAAGAAGCAAGAAAACATGGAGTGTCTACACCGTATGTAGATGTGTTGCGAATGGTAGGATGAAAGGGAAAGTGAGGTGAAGAGGAAGTTTCAATATGGACATCTTCTTTGACAGAAGCATATTCTAGATTTGAATTAGAATCTTCATGAGAAACCAGAAGATCACATGATGTGCTTGGTCATTTGTCACGTCATACGGACATGGAGTTATCATCATTGGGACGAATACTGCCCAAGGCTGGGGATTGATTGAAAGAATTGATTGTATAGGATGTTCCACAGAGATTAGCAGATTGACAATCGTTCAAGAATGGAAGCTCATTATTTTGATGCGGAAAATTTTGAAACAGAGAGGGAAGATTGATAGTGTCCTCACCTTTCTTCTCCTCTGCCCGTGTAATGTGATTGTCTTACACATGATTATAGTTTGATCCAACAACTTGAGAATCAAGAGAATGTGAACAACTGACTGTTGAAGCAGATTGATCAAGCGAGTCATGGTACAAGGAGTCATGGATTATAGATGATAGAGGATGGCAGAGATGCAGATAAGATTCGAGACTTGAGTTATGAACGGTGACGCCCTCTTGCAGAATGGAGGAGTGAGTATTCATTGTAGGCTCCTTGAGCCATTATGGAATTTCCTCCATTGAAGCGGGATATGGATGAGAAGATGGGTTGGGGACATACTACGTAGATTTCTCAGCTTCATGATCACCACAAGGGGGTACCCACATCGGGACTGGAAATGGCGGAGGACAAGCAACAAACGGGGTAGTGGGTTGCTCCTCTGGAATTTGAGGTGCGTCATGATCCGCAAGAGTTGGGGAAGAAAGGAAATCAGGAGGTTCACCGTATTGGGCAACATGAACCAATAATTTCAACTCTTGTCTTAAGCAATCCGAGTTCTAAATTTGGTCAATAATTTTGCAACAAAGGTGAAGGAAACCATTAAAAAAGTCCTCAACTGATTTGTCAGGCTCCATTCTTAAACGACAATTTTTTTCACAAACATCCCGGTGTCTATACTTATCGAAATATTTCATCATCATCTCGGCTAGCTCGTGGAATGAATCGATAGAAGTAGTGGGTAATTTATGATACCAACGTTCAACACGAGCTTTGATTATGAGGGTTAATAATATAGTCTAGAAATCTTCAGACTTTATTTGGTGATGATGGAAAAGAGTAATAACTTGAAGCACATGCACATGAAAAGACGGTTCACCCTCACCATTGAACTTCAACTTGGACAGGTCATGAATAACTTCTGTAGGGATGGTACAGTTAGGATTTTTAGAAAAACATCCTGGGGTTATGATTTAAGGAAGACCCATTTCAAATAAGAGATTCAAACCAGACTCTATGGGCACAACGTGTTGTCTAGCCCTCCTTCTAGCGCCATTTTATTGATGGTGCTATAAATATATCAACCAAGGGGATATCCTCAATATGAAGTCCCAACTAAACCTCACATCGTTTGGTGTCGGAGTCCCATCCAGTATGATGGCCTAGTTTCCATTTACTTAGAGAGATGCCTTGGCTCTAGCTATCAGTGCATGAGAGTTTTATTCTGGTATCTTCAAACAATAAGGTAAGTGTGCCTGGTGAGTGCATAATGTAACTTGTGTCTAGGTTTTCTTACTGAAAAGGGGGAGAGAAAAGTGAGACTCTAAGTGAGAGGTAGTAGTACCACCCAGGGAGAGACACAAGCGAACCAGGAATGATCTATCCAGCATCAAGCGAAATAGTCCACAATGGACGTAGTAGTCATTAAAACCAAAGTACATGGGAAAACACGTACACCATCCAACATCGTAGTCCACACAGATTCGATGTTCGTTATAACCAGTAAAAAAGGAAGCTTTGTCTAGTATCCTGCATAGTATTCAACAAGGATGAGAGAGCAATGTTGACCAAAACGACACATTCCCAACAATGTAAGTACTAAAACAACTGAAGTAGCTCAAATATCTTATTATAGGTGAAACAAACATGCATTACAAATTCCGAAATAATAGTCTTACAAACATCTACAAAACATGCATGAAAACGTGTTGGCCTTAACAAGCTTTTGTATTAAGAAAAAGTTCCAAGACAATCTGTAAACCATACATCACTAGTCCCAATAGTGGGACATTGGAGCCACTCCTCGCTCCTTAAAGAATTGACTGAAATCTCTCAAGGCTATGTGGGAGGAGCCAAGGTGAAAAGTCCTTTCTCATACAATGGGAGGGGTATATATAGCCAAGGGTGATGCTTGACCATTGTGACTCTTGGACTACCATCATGACCATTCAACTTCCTATGACTTTTCAACTAACATGAATCTTCATCTTCATTATGTGCATTTGTTGGACTTTCACTTTACATTGCATTTGGTTACAAAAGGTATTACCCATAGTAGTTATGTGGCCTCGACAACTCATGACACAACTTGACATGACACTGCTGACATGGACTGGCTGGCTATGGTGGCAGTATCAAGTTGTTGTGCTACTAAGTGATGGATATACTATTGGGTGTGCTTCATCTTCTCCTCCGCATGGCTTGATAATGTGGGGTCTTCAATGTCCTTGGTAACATGGTTCCATGCATGTGTTCCTTTCGCTTGCTGTTTGATGATCTTCTTTCGTCCGTCTAGATACAAGTAAGTATTCTAGCATATGCGCTCCTTCTTCATCCCATTCATCGTATCACCATGATTTATCAGTGTACCTATTCATGCAATTCAGTCATGATGGGACGACATCAAATCCAAAACCTCCTAGTCTAAGATGATGCAGTGATTTCCATGGCCTGGGCCCAGGAAAGATGATAGATTGGGAAGAGGGCCCAACAACTATGCATTGCATAGTTCCAAGTGACAAGGAGGGAGACTAGTCACTGAGACTATGCAGAGCAAAACTTAGACTTGGATTAGGCACTCTGGGGCACAGTCTTCACTGTCGGGGAAAAATGCACAAATGCCATTGGGAGGTAGTATTGTGTAGTTGAGGACACCAATGGAAGTTGCAAGGTGGGACCTTAATGGGGCACCTTTGAATAGTTTCCTGAGGGAAGACAAGGCAGGACATTAGAGGAACTAGAGGACAGTTCTGTGCAGTTTTTGAGAGTAGTGAGTCCTAGCTAAGGGAGGTCACTGGGAGGAAACCTCTGTGCATTTTCTAGGAGTAGTGAAGGCTTAGGTCTCTGCACAATGTGGGGTTCTAAAAAGAAGGAAGGTGGCTTAATGAATGATCTTGCGAAGTGCGCAATTAAGGTCGGGCTTTGAGGCAGTTTCTGCAAAGTTCTAGGAAGGAAGACAAGCTTCTCACTTCTAGGATTGTGGAGTGCAACTGACTCGAAGGACAACCTCAAGAACTGCACAGTTCGAGGTAGTAGAGCCGCACCACTGAGGGCTGAGACTACAAAGTGAAAATTAGTTGGGGTCTGGTTAAGTGGGGTTGTTCTATCAAGAGATTTTAAGGAAATGGCTAAGTGTGAGAGCCAAGTGAACTTGCGAGGACTCGACATTGTGATCACACACTTAGCATACTTCAACAACATGGCAACACTAACCACCGGGACAAAATAACAAAGCATGGCCCTTTGTGGGACTATCTAGAGCTGAAAATGACAAGTGCAACACTTGGGATAGACCTTTAGATGATCGTGATGACACTTGCGCGATAATTCTTACAACTTTGTATATGAGTGCGATAGGTGTTTACATGGATAGGACGACTCGTATACAAAAAAACCAACCTTCATGGTCACTAGAATGGTTCACAAAGATGACATAACAACCAAACATTTCAAAAGATGACAGTTGATCTAACAAGCGAAAGGGAGCAAGACACGTAGAGGAAACACATGGATTTCAGTGTTTGCAGCCATTCATGTCATTGAAGAGAGAATGATACGACAATGATAAGAAGTCTTTTAAGCTACATTAAGAGGTGTATTTCAAGATATGTTATTTGTTTTCCATACTTAGCCTCCAAAGGGTTATGCATCAGGTGGAGTCTTCATGCGGTCTTGATCTTCTATCATACCTTGGGTTCCTTGGTCTGCTTATCTTCCTCCTCGACTCCTTGAGAGTCCTCTAGCATGCCATCCTTCTTGTGATCACTGAGAGACACATATGTGCAATTTCAATGGGCTGTGATTGCTGTGGGTGAGGCCCTGGGAGGAAAAATCTATGCAGTTTGATGATTCAAGGTAGACTGAGCAGCTGAGGGACAAACTACGCAGTTTTATGAAGCAAGGCACTGATGTGGTATGAGGTCCTAAGAGGACACATATACATAGTTTTAGGATGCAAGATAGACTAGGAAGTTGAGGGATGGACACTGGGGAAAACCCACTATGTAGTTTTGAATGCAAAGGGAGGCTAGGATTTCTGCGCATTACGTAGAAAGTGTTTGCGATGAGTGTGAAACATGTCTATGTCGTGAGGACAACCCATTCTCACAAAGCTTTCCCCTTGAAGAAAAAAAAATTCCCCTTGCATGAAAAGTGATAATCCCCTGCCCAAAGACAACACATACTATATAGATATAAAAGCATGAATGACTCTTAACATCGAAGAGGGAAGCTTGAGATCATTAACTTACCAAATAAGTGACTAAGGAATGATCAATCACAGGATCCACAGTAGGCTCCAAAATTTGAGTATAGGCCAATATTTTGGAGGGTCTTGTAGTTGCTACAACAAGTTGCAAACGTGAAAGTGACACTTGCGAAAACAAAGGTGCGTGAGAGCAACAATTGAGAAAAGTCACCAAAATAGAAGTATAATTGTGATTGAAGTGATGAAGACTTTCCATGGAGAGTGTGCAATAATTGTCGATATGTATTACGCAGTAAACTATGCTTATGGATTTCACAGTCATTGTCACTAGTGATTGTGCAATACTAATGCGTCTCTAAGCTTGCATAAAATATCTGTCTTTATGAATTCATCAAAGACATAACATGTGTGCGAAAGTGACTTTGAAACTTAGAAGAAGACTTAATACATTGCAAAACATTAGATTACCATGAAATGACCATGGAATGATAGATCACAAGATCCTTAGTAGGCTTGAAAATTCAAGTTTAAGAAACATTTTGGAGGGTGTTTTTCACAGATAGGGAGATAATGTCTATAGACCTAGTATACCCCCATACATGCACATTTAATTAGTGGCGAATGTGAAAAATCTTAAACTATGTGAGATTTTCATGTTGGATAAGGAATAAGAGCAAGTCCTATATTCCATCAAGGATTCAACACTAGATACTTAAGAAGAGTTTATAGAAGATATAGTTTCGTAAAAGAGGTATATAGCTATAGGACAGGGGAAACACAACCTTTAGTAGATTTGGTTGAAAGGGAAAATTCAAGGAAAAACACAATGGTACTCTGGGGAGCAGGTAGAGGCCGAAATTTTTCTCACCTCATTCAATAATCCTCTTTGGGAAAAAAATCCTCCCAAAATGGAGAGGTATGATCCTTATTGTAACATACATAAATTTTCATCCATGTTAATGTTTTTAGAATGGGAAAGTTGAAGGAATTGGCTTACATGAGAAATTTTATCGATAGGACCCAGTTTGGAGAATTGGGCTCTGAAACCTTTTGGGACTAGTGTTGGTGTTTTTCTACAAGAGGATTAGAAAAAATATCTACACTATGGGTTGCAAATAATGGAACAATTATAATATTAGAATGAAATATTTAAATCCTAAAGTGTCTACACATTCATATGAAATTATTACAAATCTAAATCATAACAAGAGAAAATACAGAAGTGTAACACATATAGCATGTTGCATAATCAATATACCAGATGATGACTTTTATTAAATTGGTGAAACCTATGGATAAATCTCATAACTTTTCTTGGTCAGCCTCCTCCTTGGGAGGGTTCATTTCAAATCCTATACTTGTAAGACGATGGTTGCTCCCTCCAAAATGGGTAGACGAGACAATGAGAAAAAAAAAAGAAAAAAAAAAATCTTGAGCTCAACCAATGGAGAGAGCTCAAATATATTGAGATCATAACGAGGATGATGATAACAGTCATGGTTAGATGACAAGAAAACCTCTCATATTTATAACAAAATGTTAGCTAGAATTGTTAAGGTCAAATATTAAAAAATATTTGTTGAGCTAATAAAGATATAACTAATTTGATATTTTAATATTTTTTGTGAGGGGAAAATGTCATAAATAATGGTTAATGGCATTTTTTTTGGGGAAATAACTAAAAAATAATGATTTATTTAGTTAAATAAAGAAAACAATGTATAAATAAATGATTTATCAAACTAGTGCAACAATATAAATTAAATGGTTGGTATATGACAATAGGCATCAATTCATGATAAACATCAAAACAATTACCCCATGATACATCTGACATTTCCCGACTAAAAAAAATCATAAAAAATAACTAAATTAGAATTTATAAAAGGAATTAATATATGAGTTAAACATTATTATTAACCATGGAGAATCACCCCACTTTACCATGGAAATTCTTAACTTGTAAATGGTTTTTTTTACAATACCATGGGCCAACACCATGGTTTATTAATACCACATACCCAATATGATACATATTGATATGGAATTTTCTTTAATAAACTAATTTGAGACAAATTAATTAAAAGAGAATTACTAACTTGGAGATAAATTTGAACCCTTGATCTATGGATACTACTATGAATATTCCAACATATTCCATGGAGACTAAATATCTACCATCCACCTAAATAATCACCAATAATTAAATTAAAATAAGGCATATTCAAATAAACATGCCTATTGGCATATTATTTTCATTTGACTAGGTAAAGTAGTTAAAAATAACTAATAAATAAATTATTATTAAATTATTTCTAGTTGAAAGGGTAAAAGAGTTGGAAAGGATTCATAAATAATGTTTTAATGATTTATTTCCATGGGAATATGTAAAAATAATTAATAATAAATGATTCATTAAATTATTTCTAGGAATAAATAAATTGAGTGAAAATAATTATATTATCTTCACATAAGTGAGTAAAATTATGAGAATAACATATACTTAATGATAATATGGGTTATTCTAATGTAAATGGGTAAATTAGCAGGAGTAACATATGAAAAGTGGTTCCTTTTCTTCAGGTGAAAGTGGGTTTTAGTGTGTAAAACCGATATTAACATGGTGTATTTTGATCCACCCAATTATTTAGGCTAAGTGGTCACTTTTTGTGTGATAATAACTAGTTTAAGGTCTTAGATGTCATTTTTTTGGGGGTCAAAATTTCTTATGTAAATGTGGGACTTCATGATGCTATTTTAGACTCGAAGAAATTTCCAAAGGTGAAAGAATCATAGTAATTGAAGTTCAAATGCAAAATTTATTCCTCCTAGAAGTCAACTTATTGTTATTGACCACCATAATTCGAGAGCATGCCACATTAGCCCCAATTAATCTTGGAAATGGTGCTAGCCACTTGGGCACTGTCAAGAAGACTCTAGAAAGTTTAAATTTGTAACCTTATTTAAGAGTTAAAGGAGACAAACTTAATTCCTACCTAGCTATCATGTTGTTTTATAACCGAACCACTCAGGAAAAAAGGGGTTTCATTCTATTCAAGTGCATTTTATTCCATAGTAGAGAAGAGTAGCTAAAAGTGGATACATAAATAGTATACTAGAGGGGGCTTGTGTTTTGTAGCAACTAAAAAGCCACATGTCTCAAATAACTCCATAGAGAGTTCCTTCTCCTTTGTACTTGCATCATTTCCATTCTAGACAAAAGATAAAAAAACAACCTCATCTCCTAGCTGGGTTTTCTCATCTAATGATTTCCCAAAGCATATTTTGGTGTTCTTCGTGATTGGTTTGTGTTTGTATTTTACCTCATTTCCTACATTTTATTTATTATATGCATAACAAACACAATAAGTAATAACATATCTAGAATCTAAAGGAATTAACCCTTCATATTATAAATTTTGGTTTACTATAATAGATCTGTTGTGAGAAATTGCCTAGTGGAATATCCATGCCATTTTGCAGATCACATTCAATGGACCCCATTAGAAACTTCTCAACACAATATATTGCAAACTAAGTTACCCTATGAAACTTGGTCTATATCTACTTATGCAAGCTTAAATAAGGAATGCAACCTAGTTATTGTTACACAAAAGCATGTTTTACCCACTTCATCCAAGTGTAGGTGATAGCTCCATAAGAGCCCCTTTTATAAGGAGAAGAGTTATAGGTTCATGAAAAATGTTGGATCCCATACAATAGGTGTTGGTTGTATAGCTCCATGTACTAGTCTTTGTTGTAGAATTTAGAATAGCTATGAAATGATTTTATTTCACTCCTACAGCTCTTATCCCAATTATGTATGAGTAGTTGGTAATGTTGGTAACCCTCCCAAACATGTACTATATTAATATTGGGCTAAGACATAACTCCCTTTACAATATAATCCTAGATATTAACTCATTGTATGATTACCTCATCTCATATTAACCAGGATTTGGTAACTCACTAAAGAATAGGCATCTACTACTATTACCATGACCTCAAACTTCTATTGGGGTTTAGCTAATTCACATTTCACTTAACATCATTCTACTCATGGTTAACATTTTTGTCAAGCTTCCTTAGGTAACTTGGAGCTACTAAATAGCCATGCTTTCTTCAATAAGGAAGAAATTTATTTCATTAGAAAAAAAGAAAAATACTTATTCACTTATTTCTTGCAAGAAGAGGTGGTGGCTATGTTACCTCCTAGGTTTCCCATTTAGGAAAAAGTTCCCTATGTTACCTAGGCATGGTATACTTACCTGAGGTAAGAGTGCTATCTCATACTTTTTTTTTTCTTGTCGGTAAATGATTTCTCCTTCATCTTTCAAACTCAGTTTCTTTTCAAAATCCTTTATAATTCATATTGTATTTATGCCATCAATTCCTCCTTTACATGCTTAGGTTGGGGGAATTTGTTATAGATGACTTTAGACATCCCCAAATTTATGAGTTTTATTGAGATTTTACTACTATTCTATATGGGATCATCATATAATTTTTCATTTATTTAGGTACTTTATGGGTGGAAAATTTAGAGGGATTGGTTTGTAGGGCCCATTTTAGTGGTAGGCCTTAGTTGGAAAATTGGGCTCTAGAGTGATTTTGAAGGACAAAATAATTTTTTTCATGGTCAAAACTTTGTGAGAAATATATATCACAACTCCATGACACTACACTCCAAAAACTTTCCAATGGTGTGAAAATGACCTCAATTAGAGCTTTTATGTGAAAGTCATGCCTCCTAGAAGTTGACCTACTAGTTAACCCCATGGTAAAAATGGATGCAATGTTAGCCTTCATTACTCACACATGTGCGGCTATCCACATGATGAATTTCAAGACTATTCTAGAGGGTCCAAATATATTATAACATTAAGGGTTTGGGAAATCCAAACCCTAACCTTATATGTTAGGGTCCAACCCTAACCCATCTATTTATGTAATAGGGTCGAGTCATAGTTATAGTTAGTCAAAGAGTCAATAAATCCCGTATTAATAATTGTAAGTTGTTGACCCACATTTAAGAAAGGGACCACAGTTAGTTGCAAATGGGCCATGGTATTAGACAGATGGTATTGAGAGAACCATGGTAATGACCCATGGTATTGTATGTTTGAATCCTATATAAAGGACAAAGACTCCCCATTGAAATATATCGAGTCTTATTTTGTAATCGAGCTCTGCTCTGTTGGAGGTTGCCCCCTCGAAGAGGCTAGTGAACATTTCTTTCATCTCTGAATAATAAAATACTTGTTGTTTTTCTCATTTTGTTCTGTGTTTTGGGTTGTATTTCTTCACATATTTGGTATTCTAGAATTTCTCGTAGGTCAAGAGCATAATAAGTGGTGCCAGAGCACTTTCCAGGGCTTGTGGATACCTCCATTTTTGGCAGAATTTTTCTTAGGCTAGAGATGTGTTCCGACGGCTTTAAACCACGTGATCTGTCATTGAGCGCATAAACCTGCGGATTTGGGGAGGCATGCACACAGGAAATACAAGAGGTGGTCAAATTTTTTGGACTCCCTTGTAACCCCTATGGGCACCCCTTCGAGTAGTAGTGCATTAGACAGAACCGCGCACGGACTGCCTTCCATGTACCCTCTAGGTATATTAGAAGCCCCCTAAGCTCACCTGAAACCTCACCTTAGATAAGTCGTCGACCGTCTTGCTGCTACAGTACATTCAGAACAACACCCGAGGAGATCACTCACGCGTACGATAGGGCAGTCTAGTAGCAAGACTAAGGGTACGATTGATCCTCCTTAGTTAGTGCCCTGAAAGATTGCGTTGAGTACTATTGTTGGACTCTTATGTATATTTTGATCTGTAGCACCTGACACTCCTTTGTGACCATAGTTCCCTCGATTCTCTAAATATCGCCCATTATCTTATTTTCGAGATCAGATCCACCAATTGGGGTTCTACTGCCGCAGTATGATTTAGATCTAGCAGTTGGGGTTTTGTCACCGCCACAACAATCAAATCCACCAATTGAGGTTCTACCACCACAACCACATTCAAATCTAGCAGTTGGGGTTCTGTAGCTACCGCAGTCCAAATCAAATTTAGCCGTTGGAGTTTCGCAGGCAGATTTGACCATCTGCGCAGTGAGGATTGTGGCTCCTATAGTTTGGGCTGATTTTCGCAGGACATTAGGTAGGATGAAGTTTTCTAGAATTTGGCCACTACAGTATTGATCAACGGGGAGTAAAACTCTGTTCAGAGTAAAAAAAAAACCGAGACGCTTACAAGATATTTAGCCCATAAGATTTAGGACAACGAGCTAATCGTAGTGGTACCATTCAATTGTCAGCTTCAATTTTCGGGTGGTCCCAAATTTTTTCAAAGTGACGACAAGTGACCAAGATCTGTGTATGGTAGAAACTAGAGCTCAAGCCATGGCCAATGAGAAGATTGAGCGTCTTGAAAAAGAGTTGGATTCTTTCAAGGACCTAGTGGACCAGATGTAGAAATTCATGGAAAATTTCAAAGTGAGCACGTCGGGGTTGCATCTGGAGCCACATGGTCTTAATGAAGACCTTGAAGGAGAGGCTAGCCATCATATTCACTTCCATGGAAATCACCAACATTCCCACCCTCGACCACCCAAGCTGGACATGTTTAGTTTCCATAACTTGTACTACTACAGTTTAGGTTATATGCATTGAATCATTCACTATATTAGTTTGCATGCAAAGTGTTTGATGAAATGCTTAAATGGTTCAATTATTAATTGCATACACACTGTTTGATAAAATTCCTCAATGAGTATGTTGTTTGTGGTTGGGGATAGTATTGATGTGTAATAGTATTCTTGTAGTTGATATATGCTTAATTGTATGCAAATAGTTTGCTATATTAGTTTGCATGTAAAGTGTTTGAAGAAATGTTTACATGCAAATGTAATAGTATAGTGTTTGTTTGAAGAAAAATGTAAAAGTATGGGAATTGTTTGAAGAAAATATTACTTTTTTCTGGATGGGGTAGTATTGTAGTATGATAATATGGATGGATATGATCTATGCCTATTTGCATGCAAAGAATTTGAAGAGTTGCATGTAAGGAATTTGAAAGGTTGCATGGAAGGAATTTGAAAAGTTGCATGCAAGGAAATGGAAAAGTGGCATGTTTTTAGTTATTATGTTACAAGTGGAATAAGTGCAATGTTTTGGCTTAATCTCATACAAAATGTATGAGAAATAAAAATCAATTTATTTTCAAGTGTGGTTAAAATATAATATAGCTTTGGAGATCCCATTTCCATAATTGGACATTCGAGATTGAGCCATTATAGTAGCTTCCTCCTTCTACCTTAGTGTGGACCATGGATAGTAAGGGGGTATGCTTATAGGTTGTTTAAATGCTTGATTAAATGCATGATATGTGACTGACTATGTATGGATTATATGTCGCTTACATGTTGATTTCATGATACCTATTTACATCCTTGTATGTTAGGTTACATTTTTGAATATTTTGATTACATGTATCAGTCTTGTAGGTTGATTACAAGAATTGATCACTTATGTTTGACTACATGCGTTTATGCGTAGGTGTAGTTGATTTGGAATTGCTTATGCATATTGTTGGTTGCATGTGGAAATGTGTACAATGGAGTAATGGTTGTTTTCATGCAGGACGTCATGGTTTATGTACTTGATATGGTCATGCATTGATAACTAGACTCTAGCTAGAATGATGCGTATATGGTTTTGTACTCATTTGTTATGTGTGTATATGCATTTGTTATGCATGTATGGTCATGGCTATGATTATACATGTATAATAGGTCAAACATGCCTTGTGAAGTCACACATATGCAATTTAGTTCATCATGATGCTATTGGTTTTTATGATGCTAATGAGCTAGTTGAGATAGAGAAAGGGATGCAGGTCATCATAATGAGGTTGCAACATTATACTTTAGGATAAGAGAAGATCATCATACATGTAGTGTATGTTTGGCATGCAGGTATGTAAGTTAAGGATTATTATATGCATTAAGGTTATATCCATTAAGTTTATGAACATGTATTTGATGTTATGGTTACATTCATGACATATGTTAGATGATTAGTGTGGTTATATGCACATGTGTCAGATAGTCAAGAATGATAGTAACTTGTAGTTGTATGCATTGCTATTGTTGTTTTATATTAGATAACTTGACGATTATGTTTTATGTTGTTGATGCGTATGATATATATCTTATTGTTGTTATATGCTATTAACTTGATGATTAGGGTTATTTCATTGAGATATTGATGTTATAATTTGGATTGGTCATATGCGTGATGGTTATGTTCATGGCCTTGAAGATCTTGATGTTATATGTATTGTGTTAATGTGGTTTGACCTATGTAGATGGTTATGTTTGCAATATTCAGGTATGAATCGACATATTTGTGAGATGGTGTCATACTAATGTAGATTGACTTTGCATATGTGTATGAGTTTAAGATGTGAACATGTTAGTTAGATATTGTTATGGATATCATGATCTTATGAGTGTTTGAGCTGATATGTTGTAAAGTTATATCATGCTAACTAGATTGATTGTGCAGACAAGATCACCTCCCCTGAGATACATTAAGGTATCAGTTGATTATGTCATATATTTGGTGCTTGATTATTGATTATGTCATCTAGTTGATTTATTTAACATGGTATGAATTTTTGACGAATTGCATAATATGAGTATGTGCTCAAATGATCTTGTTTTAAGATTATTGTACTAAAATATATGTGTTGAGATAGTTGATATGTACTTGAGTATAGTAGGTGATAGTTGTAGTATTATGACTGATGACTATGAGTTGACTATGGATTATGACATGATTGTTAGTCTTGGTAACAATTGATTTCAAATTAATAGATATGATTGTCTTGATATTTGGAACATATGGTTGACATGTGTGAGCAGTTGTAGGGTAAAATGCTTGGTATTAGCATGAAAAGGTAATAGCTGATGTGTCTATATAATTAATAGTTGGGTGGTGTGACAACATATAGTAAGCCTCGATTCCAACAATTTAAAAAGGTAAAAGAAAGGAATTGGGCAAGAATTCCTTTAACTATGTTTCGAAACCCTAATTTCGAATGAATGAGTGCTTTGCACATAAGAATTCTTCTTAACCTTGATTTTGTCTGACATTATGTGGATATATATTCATGAACCTGCACTTGACATGTATATTAGCTAGTCTTTAGCTACAGGTGGATCTGTTAAAGGATTGGAGTCCCTTGAGAGATGGCGTGGATGTGTTTAGTTGCAAGCAGCATGCTTGACACAATAAGATGAGGTAACTGGTGTATTATTATGCTTAATTATACATTGACAATTATGTGTTTATGGCAGCATGATTCAGGGAGTTGCATGGCAAGAGAGGTTACTGTGAAATCTTGAAGATGGCTCAGGTTGAGCTTTCCTTGGAACCATGGGGATTGAGTCATGGTGTCAGTCTTGTGCTTTTGGTCTTTTGAGATTGATTTTTAGATTTGTTTATGTCTGGTGCAAGGCCTTGCCACTTTTTTGTAGTGTTATATCGTTATGGGCTTTCGTGGTCTTCTTCTTGGTTTTTTCTTGTCTTCTTTTTTATTTTTTTGAGTCTTGGGAATTGGTTGGGAAAGAGGAAAGTTGATGGAGATCGAGGAGAGTTGTGTGGTCCCTAAAAGGTAATATAAGATTCAAATGAATCTCAGTGCATGAGTAAGCGCATGGGAAGATAAGGCTATGATATTTGGTTGGACTGGCTAGGTCCATTGTGGTAAATGGACGATGGCAATATAGTCATAAGAAAGGTAACATGAAAAGGTAAATTAAATGGATTTGGGATATGCCTTGGCTACGTTGGGAAATGTTGTTCTCAATGTTGCGCATGTGTTGCATGAATAAAGGAATTTCTCTTAACCTACACCTTATGTTATCTGGTAAATTTGATATGATCATGATTATGATGATGTTTATATATGTATACATGAATGTATGTATTTTTTTGTCTGACAAGGTGATGATTGTTTTATGCTAATGATTATATATGTATGTATGTATGTATCTATGTCATTGTCTAATAGGGATTGTCAGGGATCATTCTTCTGAAGGAATAATTGCTTACACAACTGAATGGCATGAAGAGGTTCCTGGTTCATGAGGAACCAAGTGGGAAGAGTAGCCATGAAAAATATACGAGGTCAGTATCATGCAGTTATGAGTTGATATTATGTGATTATATTATGACTATGTTGTGGAAATGTTATACCAAAGGATGCACCAGCAGAATGAAAGCAGTGTGGTCCATGGCAGATAAGATAAGCATGAATAAGACACTGGAAGCAAGGTTTCTTGGTAGAGTTAGTGTGGTTCTGGATGTGTGGTACTACTGTTATGCATATGTTGTATATGTTGTACATGTTGCATCTATGATGTGTGCACTTGTGGTATTGTGTATACATAACATGTGTACATGTTATTTATGCAATGTTATGTACAAGATGATACAAATAGGGTTGTGTGAATATTGCATATGGGGTGTTGTATACATATTGTATTGTCTTCATGACGTATATGCAATGTGTGTGCATATGGTGATTTGTGCATGTTGGATATGCAGTCCACTGTGTAGATAATTCTATGTACATGTTGGGAATGCAATGCTATGTACAAGTGGTGTTGCGTGCATGTTGTACATGTGGTGCTATATACATATGGTGTGGTGCACATGATTGTACAAGTGGTGATGTGTGCATGTGGTGTTTTGTACATGTTGTACAAGTGGTGTTGTGTGTAGGAAGTGTTGTGTACATGTCTTGCATGTGGTTTTGTGTACATGTGATTTCACGTACATGTCGTGCGTGTGGTACTGTGTACATGTGGTATTGTGTACATGTTGTACAAGTGGTATGGTGTACATGTGGCATTGTGTACATGTTGTGCAGGTGGCATGTACATGTGATGTTGTGCACACGTTATGCAGTGGTGCGATGTATTGGTGGTACTGTGTACATGTTGTACATATGGTACTGGTGCATGTGTGGTATTGTGTTTATGTCATACATGTTGTGTGGAGGGCATGTGGTATTATGTATGTGCATCATGTAGTCATGGTATTGCCACGTGTGTAATCGTTGTTTTGTACTCTGTGTAGGTACATGGATTAGGTGGTATTGCACATTGGGTATAGATGGATGCACTGTGTTATACACTGGCTGTAGGTGTATGCATTGTTCTTCAGGTGTAGGTGAATGTATTGCATGGTATTGTATGTCAGGTGTGGTTGTATGTGTGTGATGCACACTATGTGTATGTGCACCTGGTAGAGGAGAAGGCACTAGGTGTTTGCTGGGTGTGGCAATCGATCCAGTGTCTATACAAAAGAACAAAGGCAGAAGTAAGGATCAATGAAGGATAGGTATCGGTATTGTATTTCAGTTTTATTATGCATCTGATTTATGATTCTGGTATATGATGATTACATGTGAATTATGATTCTGGTTTATGATGGTTACATGTGATGTATGATTTTGATCTATGATGGTTGTGTTTGGAGCTAACCTGATGTGATAATTTTATACATGTTGATTTGGTCAAAGATGCTAGTTTGACTTCTTGTGATAGGAAGCGAACAAGATTCCAAGTGTACCTTATTGAAAACTACCAATGAGGTATGATTTGAAGTTATTTGAATTTATTTTGAATCTAATGGAAGTTATGTTCTTGCTATAGGAAGCATGACCATTCCCAGTTGGGTGGTTGAAATCGACTGCAAGAATTAGCAGCAACAATGAAAGAAATTAGAAATGCAATAGTATGCTAGTAGAGCACTTCAGAAGCAAGGCCATTGTGGGACACTGGTACCCAATTGTGTCCATTGATTTCCATGAGCCTGCTATGACCGGTATGATGGTTTTAAGGCAATGATATGCCTTGGTTTTTGTATCTTCTGATGCGAGAAAGCCTTGCCAAGGGATGGACTGCCCAGGATGGGGGTGCCAGTGGAACTTGGAAGGTGAGGGACTACACAGAAGAGGTGATCTGATTCTCGAGGGACTGTGTAGCAGAGAAGGGAATTTCATGGGTGGATTTTTTTTGGTCATTAGCATTGCAAGATAGAATTAGATGCACATTGCGAGTGTTCCCTGGAACAATGAATTAGTAACTATTCGTTGAGAGGACAAGTGGCGCATGATTATAGCGTTAGACATTAGATGCAGATTTGACTTCGCAGTGGATTTTGGACTTCCTGGGAAGGAGGTGAATCCTAGTATTACTTTGAGGGTGGAGGTGTGAGCCTCTAGATTCCCTTGTTGATTGATATGAGCATCATATCCTTTATTTGCTGGTTAAGCAAATGTGTATATGTGTATATCATTGTAAATAATGTAATGAGTTGTGTTATAAAGCTCCAGTATGTGGTATGGTTTTTATCTGGTCATGTTGTCATGATGCTTTTCTTTTGAGCAGGTCATTCATTTTAAATACTACAACAAGTTGTGTTATAAAGCTCCATGGGTAGTATGTTTTGTTTTCAACATTCATGTTGGTTATAAGTGTCATTGAATACAAAGGACAGTGTTCCCCCAACAGGGAGGGTTATGTAACAACCCTGTTGAAAATTCCATGTAAAAATATATAAATACCACAGATGTTGGGACTCGTATTCCAAGATAAATGGTGGGCAGGACAACCTAATGGGTGTTAATTTAGTTGTTTATGGTTAAGGAAATTGGCAAAAGCAATGGTTAAGGCATTAAAGAGGCATAAAGTTATTCTGGCACATTTATTTATGAAAATAATGGAAAATAGGAGAACAAGGAGGTGAAAGGTCACAGGTTGCACGTGAGGAGGAAAATGAAGGAAAATAATGGAAAATGAAGAAAATAGAGGCCTCATTAATAAAAAGGCTTCTGAGGATTAGTTGGCAAGCTTCTTCCTTTTAGTGTGAACCTTTTGTTAGTTTAGTTTTGGAGCTCTCTCATTATTCTCTCTCTCCCTCATACTCTTGGAGACTTAGAGTTTTCTTGGAGCACTCTTGGTGGGTGTGGCATACTTGGCTTCTTGGAGAAAGAAGGCAAAGGAAGAGAAGGAAAGCACAAGAAGGCATCGACATCAATAGCTACATATTTTCTTGCAGGTACTGAGTTGCATGTATGATTTATTCACTATTTTGGCATGCATGACACATGCATGTAGTTTCTTGGTTGTGATATGTCATTGGCATGGTATATTCCTTGGATCGATAGTGGATTGCGTAGCCTTTACCATTTCCTGGATAGCCATGGTGATTGTGGGCTTACTTTCATTATTTTGTTTTGGTTGTTTCTCATGTTTCCTTAGCTTGGGTTGAGTTATTAGTCCTGGAATCCCTGGCTAAAAAAACACTCTGGAAGCCCTGTAAGGGTTGAGTTACTAGTCCTGGAAGCCCTGGTTGGACAAATGCTCTGGAAGCCTTGTAACAGCTTGGGTTGAGTTACTAGTCCTGGAAGCCCCAGTTGGAAAAGTTCTCTAGAAGCCCTTGGTGGGTTGAGTTACTAGTCTTGGAAGCCTTGGTTGGAAAAATGCTCTGGAAGCCCTATATAAGTTGTGGGTTGAGTTACTAGTTCTGGAAGCCTTAGTTGGACAGACGCTTTAGAAGCCGTGTATAAGTTGTGGGTTGAGTTACTAGTTCTACAAGCCTTGGTTGGACAAATTCTATGGAAGCCTTTGAAGGCTTGGATGGAGACCAAATTGATGATGGTTTTTGGTGATGTCTGACTGTGAGGTGGAATCGCTATTTGATGGGTTGAGGTGGGTGGCCTCTGGAAGCCCTAGATGAGTTTTGATTGATGTGTTCTCTAAGATCCCACATTCATGCTTGGAATATGGCATGGGGGTGATTTTCTGAAGAGAGACTTGGCTCAGCCAATCTATGGTCGAGTGGAACATGGTAGTCCCATCACTGGTTGGTTCATTGTATTTATCAATGAAAAAATTCATTCCCTTGATTTTCATGTGCAAATGTACTGATGTATATATGAATTTTGATGGCTGATATGTTTATTGTATTTTTGTTCCTATTATGTTGTTTATATGCACATTTACCCTGGAGGGTGTTACAGATAACATGTGTGATGTCACCTATCACTGAGTTTTTGTCAGTTAATTCAAGTTAGATGGTATGCAGTGAGTTGTGGACTAGTTGATGGCTAAAATTAGCTATCTAGTGGAGTTAACTTTTGTTTCTATTAGTTAAATGATCTCTATTTCTAGAATAGAGATAGACATGAGTTTAGTTGAGTAGTTGACTTTGTGTTAGCTCAACTTACTCTCAGTTAACTATAGCAACTGCTAAATTTAGCCCTAGTAGGTCATGCGATTCGAATTTCCTATTGAGATTGAATGAAGGTACAAATGTATTTATTTATGGTACACATGTTTTTATGTGCAAGGACTGAGGATTCATAAGAGAAATTTCTCTTGAGAATTGCTCTAGGAAATAAAGAATTATCCCATTTTGAGGAGAAAATTTGCACTAGTAAATATGTGCTCCTAATAGGCCTTATTTTCCTAAGTGTTGGGAAATTCTTATATAGAGTTGATCAGTATTACAGGGACATTCACGCTTGAAGCATATTCTATGTAATAGATCATATTTCTTAGTTGATTAAATATAAGAAAGAAGGGGTTTTTCCAAGTTGGGTTCCCTAGAAATATTATGTACTCAATGCTTGATTGTGTTTATATTCATTGTTCTCTTTCCATAATTTTTTGGTAGATAAATCTTGTGTCTTTTGTGATAATTTTTCTCTTATTAGTAGTTTTAAGGTTTCAAGGATTTTCTGCATTGTACATAGCCGAAAACAAGATTGAGACCAAGTTACTTGATCATATTCAAAGCACATTGGAGAGGAGATCAGTTGGCATATGAATTCTACAAGTGCATGAATCATGTTAGTTAATGGCTTGAGGACATAGCATGCCCTAGAAGGGAATTCAAATTTTTGTGCATGGAAATATAGAATGGAGGTTGTACTAGATGATAATGGAGTTTTGGAATATATCAAAATTGATATTGCTAATCCTCCTGCATTATATGATCAACAACTAACTCAATGGAGGAAGGATACTGCCGAATCTAGGAGGATGATCCTACAAGGAGTTAGAGACCATATTGTTCCAAATTGTCATGGGAAGGAAACACCATTCCAGATGTGGAAGGCCCTTACTGATTTATTCGAAATCAGTAGTGATGCCAAAAAATTAACTTTGGATTACAAATTGCGGAACATTCAAATGGGAAAGAATGATGCCATTATTGCGTATATATCCTGGTTTTCTCAAGTGAGGGATGAACTTGGAGGTGTTAGAGAGATAGTTCCACCAGTATATCTTATGAGCCTTGCTCCTCTTGGGTTTCACAAATCTCGGCATAGTTTTAAGGATGCATTGAATGACAGAGATAAGCTCCCTGATTGGGAGAGTTCGTGGTCAAATATTTTGCAATACGAGATAAGGAGGAACACAAGGGATGGAATATCATCTAGCACAGAAGATCAGGAGAACTTTTCTTTAGCTAGAAAAGGGAAGAGATCCAAGGGAAATACGGCCCAAAGAAAAACCAAGTCTAATCCGAATGGAGGCAAGGAAAAGAGGGATCTTAGCAATATCAAGTGTTTTCATTGTCATGAGTTTGGACATTATGCTACAAAAATGTCCAAACAAGAAATCCAACAAGCATGATGTATCAACAACAAGAGGAGAAGTACTCTCTTCTCAATTCAAATTGGATTTCTCTTTGATAGCTTGCATGACAAGGTAAATTCAAGGTAGTGTGTGGTACATTGACTCAAGTTATTCATTCCACATGACAAGGGATAAATAATTCTTCAACAATTTGGAGGAGAAAGACATGCAATTCCCTATCGAGCTTGGAGATGATGGCATATACATGACCAAAGGATTTGGTATAGTGAGCTTTAAGAGGGAGTCTGGTTCCCTTATCCATCTCAAGAATGTGATGTATGTTCCAGGATTGAAGAAAAACCTTGTCTCCGTAGCAGTCCTTGGAGACAAAGGGTATGATGTAGTATTCAACAAAGGGAATTTCTACCTCAAGCATTCTGCTTCAAGACAAGTCAAGTAGATTGGTGTCAGGATCGAGAACCTCTACAAGTTGGAGGTTGATGCATGTGCAACCTTGAGCAGTAAGGCATAGAGTTCCCATAGTACAAATGTGGTTGTTGAGCGAGAGCAGGATAGATATCTCAAGATTGAGCCTAATCCAGTATCTTAGTTTCAGTCTAAGCTAGTTGGTTGTTGGGTTACCTGCGAGATGATGATGAGGACCATAGGCCACGACGAGTGGAGGAAACCATTCAGTTAGAGACTTCCAATATAGGGAAATTTTGAGCCAAGTGTTAAGAGGATTTGGTTAAGGGAGCTCAAAAGAGAGTTCAGTTCCTTAGAACCAAGAAGCAGACACCCATATACACATGGTACATGACTCTTTCTAGTTCAGAGGGAGTAGTTGTAGCAACAAAGAACATGGTAGAGTTGAAGAAATATCCAGGTGGACAAGGTTCTTCCAAGAAGCACTTCCTCGCTAAGAGGGGGTGTTAAAATGTAGCAAGGAATGACTTCTTTGACTTGTGCCTTAGTCAAAGATGCCAATTCGAATTCAATCTCATAGATGCTTGAGTTAGTTGTTAGTTAACATGTGTGATGTGGCCTATCACTGAGTTATTGTCAACAAATTCGAGTTAGATGGCATGCAATGAGTTGTGGACTAGTTGATGGTTAAAATTAGCTATCTAGTATAGTTAATTGATCTCTAGTTCTAGAATAGAAATAAACATGGGTTTAGTTGAGTAGTTGACTTTATGTTAACTCAAATTACTCTTTGTTAACTGTAGCAACTGCTAAATTTAGCCCTAGTAGGTCATGCAATTCGAATTTCCTATTGAGATTGAATGAAGGCACAAATGTATTTATTTATGGTGCACAAGTTTTTGTGTGCAAGGATCAAGGATTGAGCAAAGCAATTTCTCTTGATAGTTGCACTAGGAAATAGGGAATTATCCTATTTTTTAGGGGCATATTTGCGCTAGGAAATATGAGCTCCTGGAAGGCCCTATTTTCCTAAGTGTTGGGCAAGTCTTGTGTAGAGTTGATCAATATTGAAGGGAGCTTCAGGCTTGAAGCATATTCTATGTAATAGATCAAATTGCTTAGTTGATTCAATACACGCAAGTAGGGGTTTTTCCAAGTTGGGTTCCCCAGATATATTATGTGTTATACATGTGATTGTGTTTCTATTCATTGTTTTCTTTTCGCAAATTTTTGGTAGAGAAATCTTGTGTATTTTGTGATGAGTTTGCTCTCATTAGAAGTTGTAAGGTTTCAATGATTTTCTACATATAGATTAGACATATTTACTTTTGTTTTTGTCTTTCTAATATAATCAATATAACTTTCTCTTGTTCACCCCAATATTGCAAACCCCACCCTTAAAATTCTTGTAATACTATGTTATTGTATGTTAACATTGGATGTTCATTTAACTAGTTCTACATGTAAGTGAAGCTCAATAAATATTACCAATGTAGACTCATCTTAACCATGATCTAACACATGTAGATTCATCTTAACCACGATCTAGTACACGTCAACATGGATCAAATATTTTGAGGTGCAAATGATTTTTGCAGTGCAAAACTTGAAAATATGTTTGCATCTCTAAAGATTTGATCACTCTCAGTGCTTGATATATCCAAGGTTAATCTATGTGTGTGTGTGTATTATAGTGCAAACTTGAAAAAATGTTTTCATCTCTAGAGATTTGGTCCCTACACACACACACACACACACACACACACACACATATAGAAAGAGATAGATTAACCACATACCTATCAAGCAATAAGCACCTAGAGGCAGGGAAAATTTTAAGAAACCCCCCTAAATTTACATGTATAATAAATGGGCGAATCTCCATGGCATATAGGAAAAATGGAAGGCGATTTATCAATAATATGATATGTATATATAATTTTTTGGCGAATCTCTCACCAGGCATGGCGAATATTTTACTCAATTATAAAATCTTGTGTTTATTGAATACAAAAATGAAATCATTGCATTTCTTAAAAATATCTTTTGAAATCAAAATTACCGAAATTACATATCGATAACCTAGTGGGTGGTGTAAGATAAAATTCACACGTGCCATTCACAGAAAGCATGAGAAAAAACCTAATAATATATATAAAACCAAGAAAAATTCAAATTCATCACTTCTAGGGACCTCATAACCACCCTGCCAATACACAAGTATGTTCCTGTTTGCAATTAGAAAAATTACCCAAATTACAATATGTTTACTCCACTTCTAGGGACCTCATAACCACCCTGCCAATACACAAGTATGTTCTCGTTTGAAATTATAAAAATTACCCAAATTACAATCTGTTTACTCCAACGTATGTTGGAAAGTTATAGAAGGATGACTAGTGCAATCAATCCATTCCTTTTAGCCCTGGATTTGTTTCAGTTTAAA
>APFE030646796.1:70384-82360 GCA_000404065.3 Pinus taeda
AACTGAAAATTCTAAAAAATATATTCCACAAAATAAACACACTGAACAAAACAAAATTAAAACAGACAAATTCCACATTCAAAGCTAACCTTTGACAAATGATGCAATTGATTAAGCTACCAAGTAAAATAGTCCATCTCCGAATCCAGATTCCACATTCGAAATAACCTTTGACAAGACAAATGATCCAATTGATCAAGCTACCAAGTAAAATAGTCCATCACCGAATTCCCATCGTGTAATGAAGAAGATAAATTTCATTTAAAAAACTGGAGCTCTGTAACGAGAAGAGGAGCGAGGAGCGGGCGCCGAATGGAGAGCACTGGGTTTTGGCCAACCAGGTATGTGTTGTGCCGAGTGGTGGACACCGGTCTATAACCAACCAGGTCTGTACCGGGTGGAGTGCTTTGAGCAATGACCATCTAGACTTACATGTCCATCCATCGTTTTGAACGTGTGCTGTGAACGTTGTTTTGAACGTGTGCTTTGAATGTTGTTTGGAACGTGTCCTCTGGCCTACAAGCGCCTATAACCATATTTTCCAATCTCTGAATTACCTCTGGTTTCTCTTTCTCACTCTGACTAGCATTTTTTCCGACTGTAAGGAATCATATCATATACATCACCTCTTCTTCCATTTGTCATCCTCTGTCTGACTTTTTCTGCGTGGCTCATGGTGCTCGGTCTTACATAAATTTATATCAAGCTTACAGATGTATATGGCTATTTACTATCCTACTTATTTTTAGTACACTCTGGTTTTTATCCACCACTTTGCTGGAGCTTTCCTTTCTATGTCTAATATGTAAAAGGACGTTTTCTTTATGCGGCTCATGGATATCCATGCATATGAGATTAAGGTATCAGTTTAGGAACATGAAGGCGCATCCTCCTCTGTCTGTAACCATTTCTTCTTACCCTGCTCTCCATCCCGTGGCCCATCGTCCGACGAATTTTCCGATGCCTGAATATATAGTTTTTTGAATTTTCCGGTCGTGCAGAGGAGTCTTGTATTTCTTATCTATGATCAACAATCTCTCCATCCATTAATTATTGCAGCCTCAATCTTCTCTACCAGATATATTGCACTTTTCGAGGTTGCCAATTTTTCGATGGTCGATCTCTCATATCCATTTAGCTGTCTGTAGGCTCGATCCGGGTGGAGGGACAATTATCCGCATTTATTTCTCCTTCTATATGGCCACCTATTGTCTCTATAGCTTCCGTGGTTATTCCCTCCACATCTGTACTTTCTTTCATCACTATCAGATCTTTCTCCTTTCATAATATCCTTTGGGATCCTCAACCTGACCACTAGGTGTCAGTTCATATCCCATAATGGATTTCCACTCTGACCATTCTGCCGAGTCAGCATTGGTTCGTGCTACATTAGAAGCAGAAAAATATCATGCTAGACAGACTACTCAGACAGGCTGGACTGATTCGCTGGAAGCTGATATCATACTTCCCTCTGTTACGGAAGTGCCTCTCCAGGATGTGGTTTTTTCAAATAAACCTCGCAATAAAATTATCCGATCTGTCAAAACTTCATTGCCGCCCTCTGCCATCAACCTGGATGGTCCGCTATTATCTGACAGGATTAGTAGCCTACAGAAGAGGGAGCTTATTGGTTGATGGTTCTTCCCTACAATGGAAGACTCTCATATTAGAGAATGGATAGAAGCCAGATGGTCTCCCCTACTGAAATACTCTCCTACCATTGTTCGCCTCATGAACAACTGGTATAGCTTCCACTTCCTCAACAATACTGACCTGGATATCATCTATTCAAAACCCTGGGTGAAAGACAGAAGTTTCTTAGTGCTACACAGATGGTTTATTGGGTTTGATACTCTCCGATGCACGCCTCAGAATAACTATATTTGGCTCAAGTTGCCTGGCCTGCCTATTGAACTGTGGACCAGGGAGTCCTTGGCAAAAATTGGGAACGCTGTGGGGCGATTCATATATGTTGACCCTCGGTGTATCGGTGCTAAAGACAAGAGAGTTGCTTGGGTTCTCATCGAAAAAGAATATAGGGGGTTTTTTCTGAGACTATTGAACTCTCCTGGGAACTCTCCAAGCTCCAACAACGCCTAGACTTTTAGGGAGTGCCCTTCAGGTGCTCCAGCTTCCACAAAACAGGGCACCTCCATCCGAAGTGCCCTCGCCGCCCATATGGCCGAATGAAGAAGAAATCTGCATATGCCCCCCCCTAGGCACAGGACGGTGGTGCTGGGGTGATCGACGTGCCTTCTCCTGAACAATATTATAAGGCTCCTTTCACATCCTATCACCCTCAATCATCTCCTCATAGCCGTTCCTTGGAACAATCTGCCAGCCTCCCTCCATCTAGGGCTATCTCTGTTGAACCAATACAACGTCCCTCCACATTGTCTGCCAATCGACAAAGATCCTCTATGATATCTAAATCTCCTACTATTTCCCCTAATAGTCCGTCGGCCACTTTTCTGCGCTTCTCCCACGTTCCGCCCCCCCATCCATCAGTATTCGACCATATTGTTCCCCTCCCTCCTGAACAAACTAAGTCGATCGGTTCCAATCCTTCTGCCGCCTTTTATATATCATCCTCGACCCAATATCCCCCTTCCCTCATCCTTTCTATTCCTATTCCTCCACCTATCCCCCCATCTGGCGGAACGAACCCTGATCGAAAGGGAAATGCACCATATATCCCCGTTTCCCCCCCCTCCATCCCTCCAATCCTCCCCACACAACTCCTTTGATCACGATATCGACCAGCTGCTCTCTAAAGCGTCCTTGAAACTGCAGCCCTTAACCATCCATCGACCATCTCGCTCCCCCTCTCCTCACATTAGCCCCAGATCAGCGGGGAACATAACAGTTAGACGCAAGGAGAAGCGCGGCAGTAGACACTTCCGGGGATGAAAAGGTAGATGTGATCTGTCTTCTGAAGGCCGATTCTTAATTAATATTCCTGTGACTGAACTTGTTATTGAAGACCTTTCTTTTTCTGGGCCTATTAGAGCATGCCAGCCCATAGTGGATCCAAAATGATTGAGATTCTATCCATGAATATTCGAGGCCTCGGTGATGAACCGAAATTCTTGGCCCTCAAACATCTTTTTGCTTCCTCGAATCCTAATATGATTCTCATTCAGGAAACCATGCACGACTGTGCTCAAACCATCTCATACTTCAGATGTATGCTCTCGTCTTGGCACATGGTTGCCTCCAATGCTATGGGCATGTCAGGTGGTTTGGCTGTATTATGGAACCCCAGGTGGATTTCCACTGCTACCTTTCAATGATTTGCTGGCATCCTTGTACTGGCTCATGTTAGGGGGTCCCATGAACCCATCCACATATTGAATATATATGCACCTTACAAGCATCGGACTCCATTCTGGAATTATCTGCTTTCTTCTGAACTTCTTGAGATTGACTCACTGATTATTGGCGACGACTTTAACTGTACTTTTTGTAGTGACGAGATATGGGGTAAAGGCAGGATTTTCGACCCCGTGGGAAGACATATTCGGGAATCCATTTTCCAAAAGAATTTCATTGATCTTCTGCTGGTTGATAATGGTCCTACCTGGGACAATGGACAGTCCAACAGTGCTTATCTGGCAAAAAGAATTGATAGATTCATGTTACATGAGTGAATGCTAGATAAATATGGGCCGCCATCTATGAATATTCTCCCAGCCTTTATATCTTATCATCGTCCCATAATCATATAATGGAAATAGGAGCAGCGCTGTGGAAGATATCCCTTCAAATTCAATCATACCTGGTTAGCCGATGACAGTTTCAACACATTTATAAAGGATACTTGGGTGCATTCTCCCAATATGACTATTGACTCTCCTCGGAGTTTCATCAGCCGCCTTCAAGCTCTTCGTATGGAGGTTAAGAAATGGAAAAAGGTGAAGGCTGCGTCTAATAAAAAGGAGCTAATAGATTTAAATTTGGAATTAGAACAACTGAATGCCCTCCTTAAAAATCGCCCCTTGGCGACCTCCACCAAGATTCGGATCTGGGACTTAGAAAAAAGAAAACAACAGATATTAAAGCAAGAAGAAAAGACGTGGAGGCTCAAGAGCCGAGCTTTATGGATTCGTGAAGGTGATAAAAACAACAGGTATTTCCATAAATACGCAAATAAGAGGAGGGAAACAAATGCCATTTGGACTATCAAGGATGAACAGGGAAGAACACTCTCCACGCAGAAGGACATCTCCAGGGAAGTTGTTAGGTATTTTAAAAGGGCTTACAGTGCTGTTACTAAATCCGATATTGAGGATGTTATGTGGGGCATAGATCCTTTTCCCATTATGTTTTATGAAGCACAGAACAATGCGCTATTTGCTGAGGTTACTGAAGAAGAATTATTAGCAACCATGAAATATTTTCAGAAGGATAAGTGCCCCGAGCCGGATGGGTGGACCATCGATTTCTTCATCCATTTCCTTGATCTATTTAAGGATGATATCCTCAATATGGTTGAGGATTCGAGGATGCAGGGCACCATCAGTCAGAATATTTCCTCTACATTTATCGCCCTTATCCCTAAGAAAATAAGCACATCCACCTTTGCTGACTTCCGGCCCATATCATTGTGCAACGTATTGTACAAGATCATTTCTAAGATCATTGCAATGCGCATCAGGGATACTCTTTCTCAGCACCTGTCCTCAGAACAACACGGTTTCCTCAAAAACAGGAACATTCTTGACGCGGTGGCTCTCACCCAGGAATGCTTGCACTCTATGCATTGTAGGAAACTTGATGCGGCCCTATTAAAGATCGACTTAAAGAAGGCATATGACTGTGTGAGCTGGGCTTATATAATATGTCTTCTAGCAAAGATAGGGCTTGATGTCAGATGCATTCGATGGGTCATGGCTTGTATAGTGGATGTAAATTTTGCAGTTCTCATTAACGGTGAGCCAACTCCGTTTTTCAAATTGGCTAGGGGACTTTGCCAGGGCTGCTCCCTATATCCACTTATCTTCATCCTGGTCATGGAAACTTTGAGCTTACAGATTAAAATTGCTATCCAGCTAAGGAGATATCTGCCTCTTCCAATCTGTAAGGAGATTTCCATGTCTCACTCCCTCTTTGTGGACGATATCCTCCTGCCGGCCATGCTGTGCAGATCTACTTGGGAATGTCTCTTCAATACACTAGAAAGATTCCAGAGAGCCACCGGCCTATACATAAATGACACAAAAAGTCATCTTTCCATGTAGCTGATACGAATGGAGAGGTGATCACATACCTTGTTGATTTATTCCACATCAAGGCGATGCCTATCGAGGAGGGTCTCAAATATCTTGGATTTCACTTGAAACCTATAAATTACAAAGTTGCTGACTGGTCGTGGATTGAAGACCTTTTCTACAGGAAGATATCATCATGGGAATCCAGAAGTTTGTCAATCAGAGGACGTGCCACTCTTGACCAAGCCATGTTGGTCCAAATCATGGTTTTTTGGGCTCTTTTATTCTATAACCCGTCTTCTATTATCAACTGTCTAAACAGCATGATATCAAATTTCATTTGGGGCAACCAGAAGGAAAAGACCAAATTCCATCTATGTAGACTTGAAAAGTTGTCCCGCCCAAAATCCATGGGAGGTTGGGGCTTAATGAATTTACATTCTTTTCGAAAAGCGCTACTGTGTAAAACCATGTGGAATACGCTTTTGGGGGAATCACTATGGAGTAAAACTGTCAGGGCCAAATATTTGTATGGTCACAACATTATATACTGGTACAGACAATCCACTTTTGGTGCCAACAGTGGTTCTATCATCTCGAGGGGGTTCAAAAGATTGTTTCCGTTTGTCCGAAAAAACTTGATTTGGAATTTCCATTCGGGATCCAAGATCATCATCGGCATTGATGAATTTGCTGGTATGAGTGGGACGATCCATATCTCCCCTCAACTTCTGAGACATCTGCACAACAAGGGATATTTTTTCTGGGCTAGCATTATAAAAAGATGGGAGGGCGGTTCCCCGATATGGAAATCCACTACAAATTTAAATCTCCCCGAGGCTCTAGCTATATAATGGAACGCCGTCACTCGGTCCTTACTTTTATCCGGCATATATCGATCGATGGAAAAAGACAGTATCAGTTGGAGAGGTCTTGGCGGATATTCTGTGGTAAGCGCTAGACACATATACCTTCAGTTTCTACTCTCGGATGGGGACTCGAGCGAAAATACATTTCCGCCTGCATTATGGAAATCCGGCTGCCCTACAAAAATTATTATTTTCACTTGGCTGGTATTTTATGACAGGAACCTTACATGGAATAATCTTCAGAAGCGTCAGTGGCATGGGCCTGCTATCTGTTCACTCTGTTGTATAAATTCTGAATATAACCTACACATTTTTCTTCAATGTCCACAATCCAATAGAATCTAGCAGCTCTTGGCTTCACATTTTGGTTTCGATATGGTCAACGCCCCTTCCATCTGCGATGCCTTTTATGCATGGAGCAACATGTGCTACATGTGGAGGCCACTTCCTTTGGTTACTATATGGACCATCTGGAAATGGCGAAACCGTATAATTTTTGAATCCATAAAGGACCCGATTTATTCTGTCTATGAATCCATACTTTCGTTATTTGAAGCTATTGCTCAGCCACAATGACCCACAGTCAAACAACGAAGGAACCTGATACATAATGATCTCTATGATTGTCCAATTGCTTATTTTGATGGTGCAACCCAGCGGAACAATTGTGCCTGTGGGATTCACATTATTCTAGAAGAAGGTCAATCATATGATATCTATTGGAATGGAGGTCCCGGTACAAATAGCAAAGCAGAGATTATGGCCCTCGCTGGTCTCATTGCTTTCTCTTATTTCCTTGGCATCAAAAACCTCCACATATATGAAGACTCCAAAGTCACCATCGATCATGTTCTATCCAAAAGCCGAATTAGAAATATACATCTTACAGGCTGGTTAAACAAGATTATGGATTGGTAGCGCACCAGGACGGACTACAACATTTCCCATATTCCTAGGGGGAAAAATCAAAGAGCAGACTCTCCGTCTAAGCAGGGCCTCACATCACCGCCGGGCATATGGAGACTGCAGATTACCGTGGACAACTGCGCCTGCTAGATCCAAGATTTCACTATAACGGGTACACATTTCCAAATTTTGTGATGTCTATCAGATAAGTTTTCTATCCTCCTACCTATGACTCTCACGTATGCTTATTTATGCTATATTATGGACCAATGGTTTCCACAGATAGGTCTGTTTATTGTCACTACTCTCTATGTTTTAGTTATTTGGTCTAGCTTCATATACTTGTCACCATGAGGTCCATGGTTCCATAATTCTCCTATCTGAACTGTTGACATATCACAAATGTTGTACACGATTTTTTTGTATATTTTTGATTAATACAATCAACATACCGCTTTTTTCATGCTGAAAAAAAATGAAGAAGATAAATTTGGAATTTACAATTTGTCTCTTTCGCTGGTGGAAACTTGTTGCTGAAGACATCTAACAGAGGATTTTCTTTTTTCATTTGAAGAAATCGACAACTTTATTACAATCTGTATCTTCGAACTTTGAAGGTTCCGAGAATTTGATAGCCAACTTATACAGGAATTTTTTTCCATTCGAAGAAATCCATTGGAATTAGTAGTAATTCCAATGGATATTAGAATTAGCTCAGAATTAACTTAGAAATTTACGAATTACCAAATCAACAAATCAAACTAGTAATTCCAACTAATTCCTCTGGTAGAGATAATTGCACCGCCCAAAAATATATAGAATAATTAAACTACGACATTACTATCACTATCCATTGACTAGGTCATTCATATACCGGATCACCTATTTTCTCTTCCCAAACAGTCCAAATTCATCCAGCTCGGCCATCAAATCCACGACCCTTCTCAGCACTTTCACCTCAATGTCGTGTCCATGACTCCAACTTGACTTTTGAGGTATCTTGATGCGTAGTTGAAAATGCTTGAATCCAAGCAACCCAAACTAAATTATTTAATTTGGAACAATCGAGTCTAAGATTTGCAGATTCTTATTGTAAAACTCCTCGTAATGGGCTCTGTGGGATCCGGCGCTTTTCTTGCATCGACCCTTTTTCTTATAATTGTTGGGAATTTTTCTGGTAAAATCCCAAAAACAAACAAACAAACTGCATACAGAGACAATGCTCTGTTTTTCTCTAGGATCTTTAACATAGGGAAGCTTAAAATATTTCTGAGCAGACAGAGTTTTTCCTCACAAAAAAAAAAACACTTTGTATTCATTAATAAAAGATTGATACAAAATTCATCCTCTTTCACTCAGAGGGATTCACCAAGAACTTCAAAAGAAATTACTCTGTCTCCTTTTGAAATTTTACACCACTGTGTGTAAAAATTTATTTTACATTTACTACTGTGTGAAAACAAAAATTACAAGGATTTACTGTTGTAAAAGAAATCCCTTACATATGCTCTGCTGCAAATATTTTTACCTCTCACTGCTATGCGTTTTTCATCCCATTTCATAAGTCCATTCTTACATTCACACTGTTGTGTGTGTGTTTTTCACCTGCGCACTTCTTCCCCTTTTCTCTCTACTCACACTGTTGTGCGTTCATTTCACATTGCATTACAAAATCTTCATCATCATTTTTCTTTGCCTTCACCCTCGCACTGTTGTGCAAACTTCAGTTCATACATATATTCAACGCATAACCTATGCACTGTTGTGCATTCACACTAACAAGAGACTCTGGTAAAATATTTTGTTCACACACGCTCTGCGTTTCATTCCATTTTCATTACATTTACCAAGTCAACTCACTACAAAAAAAAACAACTACGCCAGTAATAACGCACGAGCTCATTTTTTTTTATGATATTACATTGCGTATATCATATAACAAAAATGACCATACCTGTCTTTAAATTCGCCATACGTTCATGCATAAAAAAACATTAAAACTGACACATCTCACCTACTATTTATGAACACAATTAATCCATTAAATTAATTTACCGGCGGTCAACCAAAATGTTTACGCAATGTCATGTTGCAGGCTCGTATGCAGCTTTGAATGTAATCAACGGTGGAGAACGTTGAGCTCAATCGGACGGTTGTGGTGGATAAAGGAAGCCTTTACTTGACCAACCTTTACGTCCCAATGGAAAGGCTGTTTTGTAAATGTACAGAGGACGCGTGGCAGAGTTTTATTGCATCGGAGGCGTTTGTACGAAAACCACCTGCAAACCAAAAGTGGTCCGATAGGGTAGTGGTTTCCGAGAGCTGTTTTGGGCGAATTAAATGCTGCACGGTTCAACTGTCGCACAGTTGAAATTACAATTTCAACACTCCCCTTTAATTTCAACTGTTGGGCATTCAGTCATACCCAGACACTTCCCCAAAAATTCGAAGCTTTTCTAATCCAATGGCTTTGTCAAAACGTCTGCAACCTGTTCCTGAGTCCTGCAATTTTCTAAGACAATTTCTCCATTGCTTACCAATTCCCCGATGTAATGAAATCTTGTGTCATTTTGTTTAATTCTCTTATGAAACACTGAATTCTTGGATAATGCAATAGCTAAGCTATTGTCACAAAAAATCACCGTCGCTTTTGCCTGTTCTTGGCCTAAGCTCCTTAACATTCTTCTCATCCAAACTCCTTGACATGCTTTTGTTACAAAAGAGTCTTCCTCTTAACAAAGGGATTCACCAACACTGCTTCAGATGCAGTTCCAGAAACAACGAAAGAGTCTTCCTCACACAGAGGGATTCACCAGAGATTATGCTGAAGAGAATATTCCTCTAAACCAGAGGGATTCACCAGTCTATGCTGAGAAGCATCTTCCTCTTGACAGAGGGATTCACCAAGAGACTGTGATGAAAAGCACCTTCCTCTTTAACAGAGGGATTCACCAAGAACATTCACCAAAAATTACTCTGCCTCTTTTACAAATAATTTTACACTGCTGTGTAAAATCCTCATTCACTGCTATGTGAAAAAATTTTACATTCACTTCTGTAAAATAAAAATTTTCTTACATACAACCTGATTACATTCGCACTGCATTTCAATGCATTTCAATCTCCCAACAAAACAAAATTTACATAACTCTTTTTCACTGCTGTTTAAAAAAAATAAAATTTACTTTTACTGCTGTAAAAGTCTTCTGGTTTCATTTACTCTTCTCAGGTTGTTGCATTCTTCACTTGCTTCACATTATTGGCATATATTCACCAACAAAAATTATGAGATTTGCACTGCTGTGCATTCCTTTCCTTTCCCACCAGTGAACAACCAAACATCATCACGCTGTTGTGTTTTTTTCATCTTAACAAAACCTTACACACTGCTGTGTGTATGTTCTCTCACGCTGCCCCGTTCTTTATCTTTTTTCTTCGCACTACTGTGCATTTCATTGCCAATACATATGCAATGAACAACCCTTGCATCTTCTACACACTGCTGTGTTAAAAAAAATTTCATTTACTGCTGTAAGCTGAGAAATTCTTACTTTGGTTTACTGCTGTAAAATAAAAATTTCTTTCACATTCACTCATGTGTGAAATTTCTCATTACATTTAAAATTCCGAGTTTTCACATTACATATAAAAAAAATATTTTTTATCATTCCCATTCGTTTCAACAAACTATAAGCACATGTAAAAAGTGATTCCAAACTTTAATTTGCTGCCACAAGTCTTTCTTCCTGTCACACTGTTGTGCTCCCCTGGGTTTTTATTCGTTGCTGCGAACCATTTCACTTTACATCTCTTGCCTTTTGTTCTGCCTTCGCACTGATGTGCGGATCTCCTTGCTTTGCATTACAGTGCATATAATTCATTTAACAGCCATTACAAACACATACCTTCATGGCTTCTGCTTCCACAAGCTCAATGTTGCTTCACCTCTGCACTGTTGTGCATAAAATAAACACTCTCAACAAAAAAAAAATCATGCATGGCTGCACATTCCATTTTTTTATTTTATTTTTATTTTTTTTAAACTCAAGGGAAAAATCTTTTTTTTTTCATGCAGCTACATTGGTCACAATACATAAAAAAAACATATGACATTTTTTTATTTTGAGCCATACTCTCGTGACCAAATACAGAACATTAAAATTAAATCTTCACCAACCATTTACGAATGCCATTGAACTTCATTTAATGTTTTTCTGAAACGCTGGTCAACCAAACTTTTACTCCACGTAACATTTATTTGCTGCAGGTCGGTTGTTGTCCAATAAGGTAGCTGGTTTTTCCTGAGCTGTTTTCCTGCTGCACGATGGCAGATTCAATAAATGTTTGTGTTGCCGTCGCTGTCCCTGCACGGCACTTGGAATTAATATTCCAACACTCCCCTTTAAGAAGGTCTTCATCAAAGAATGACTGTTAACATAGTTCAACAATAATGATCAAGAATTACAGGCTCCCCTTAACTGTATGCATCGTCTCCTTTTGGCAGAGTCTTCTCAAAAGAAACTTAGATTGGCTGGGGAGCTCAAGGGACTTTCAGACTGTATTTCCTTCCTTCTCCATACTCATGTAACTTTCTTCTTTTTCATGGGTCTAGATTGTGTAAGAGCCCATGTTAAGTTACAATCACGTGCCATATGCCCAATGTTATGACACTTGAAACATTCTACATTGTTCATGAATAAAATTTCATGATTTCTTCTTGTAAAATTGTTTCTTGGAGGTTGTCGGAGACCATAACATCTATCTCTATGAAATGCTCTACAGTATTTTTCCTTATGACCAAAGTTTGAACAAGAATAACAATAACCAAAAAATGAACTTTAGTACCTGGGAGATGGAGGTTTCCTTGACGTACTTCTGAAGCCTTTTTGCCTCAAGATCCTTTGATGATAACCATTGCCTCTTGCCTCTTTGACATCATCAACATTTCTTCTTGGAGCTGGTTTTCTACTTGGAGTAGGATTTCTTCTATT
>APFE030646796.1:82794-94760 GCA_000404065.3 Pinus taeda
TGTAGCCTTGATTTTTCTCCTTGCCTTTGCTGGAACTAGGAGCATCACCATTTCTTTCTGGCTTCTTCACATCTCTTTTGCTTAGAGCATTTTCATTCTTGTTTGAGGGTTCACCTGCATACTCGAGTCCTGATTTATTAGATGGACATCTGTGATAGCTGAGCATGTCATCCAAGGCTTGAGAGCTCTTCATGATTTTGTTCATCCCTTCAATCTTTTTCTTGAGGAGGACAATCTCTTCTTCCAATCTTTCACACTCATTATTTTTCTTTGCAAGTTGTTCCTCAGTTTCTTCCTTGCTACGAGTAGCTTCAGCTGCTACTATTTTAAGGGAGATGATATCTGACTTCATTTTGGAGATTTCTTCATTCTTTTCTTGACTTCTCTCCATTTTCTTTTCAGCTTCTTGTGCCTGTTTCCTGGCTTCTTGTAGCTCAGACTTAAGGGAGGAGACCTCTACCTTGTGCTGTCCAATCTCTTCTACAAGTTTGTTCACTCTCTTGTGCCTTTGTTCAAGTTGACTTGACAAGGCATCTTCCTGCTTCTTTGCTTTATTCAACTGATTTTTCATGGATATGACTTCTTCATGATGCTTCCTTTTGCCTTGATCAAGTTCCTTCTTAAGCTTGGCGAGCTCTTCATCCCTTTCTTGTACTTGAAGCTTGATGAGGTTAGCCTTCTCATTTTCAGCTTCTATGATGGGTTCATAATTTCCTTCTTGACTAGTGGTCATGGTCAGTGCTCCCTTTGCATGAAGGTCATGAAGTGTGTCCCATATATCCTTTGCTGATGAATATTTTCCTAGATTCTTCTTTACAGAATCAGGCAGTCCATCCAAGATTGTCTTTGCTGCTTTTGCATGTACTCCTTGGATTCTCTATCCATCTTGCTATCGTCAATCACTGATTCCCAAATTTCAATCCCTTGAGACTTTAGGAAAGTCCTCATTTTTATTTCCCATATATCAAAGTTCCCATTGAACCTTGGAGCCTCAAATAGAATGCTTTCAAATTGATTGTTTTCTATTTTAGTAGTAGAGGGAGACACATTTTTAGCAGGATTGATGACTTTCTTCCTTGACCTTGCCATTCTTAACTATGCTTCTAAATACTTGACTGTGTTTTTTCCTTTTTAAAATAACTGACTATTTCTTCAACAACAACACAAAAAAAAAACTAGCTGAGAAATACCTGGATCCTTTTTCACTGTCTTCACTCTGCTGAGAAACTGCTGCAGCAAAAAAAAACTCCTTCCTTCAGCTTCTTTTACACCTTCAAAGAGCTTGAACCTTGCTCTGATACCACTGTTGGGAATTTTTCTGGTAAAATCCCAAAAACAAACAAACAAACTGCACACAGAGACAATGCTCTGTTTTTCGTCAGGATCTTTAACACAGGGAAGCTTAAAATATTTCTGAGCAGACAGAGTTTTTCCTCACACAAAAAAAAAAACACTTTGTATTCATTAATAAAAGATTGATACAAAATTCATCCTCTTTCACTCAGAGGGATTCACCAAGAACTTCAAAAGAAATTACTCGTCTCCTTTTGAAATTTTACACCACTGTGTGTAAAAATTTCTTTTACATTTACTGCTATGTCAAAACAAAAATTACAAGGATTTACTACTGTAAAAGAAATCCCTTACATATGCTCTGCTGCAAATATTTTTACCTCGCACTATTATGCATTTTTCATCCCATTTCATAAGTCCATTCTTACATTCACACTGTTGTGTGTGTGTTTTTCACCTGCGCACTGCTTCCCCTTTTCTCTCTACTCACACTGTTGTGCGTTCATTTCACATTGCATTACAAAATCTTCATCATCATTTTTCTTTGCCTTCACCCTCGCACTGCTGTGCAAACTTCAATTCATACATATATTCAACACATAACCTATGCACTGTTGTGCATTCACACTAACAAGAGACTCTGGTAAAAATTTGTGTTCACACACGCTCTGCGTTTCATTCCATTTTCATTACATTTACCAAGTCAACTCACTACAAAAAAAAACAACTACTCCAGTAATAACGCACGAACTCATTTTTTTTATGATATTACATTGTGTATATCATATAACAAAAATGACCATACCTGTCTTTAAATTCGCCATACGTTCATGCATAAAAAAACATTAAAACTGACACATCTCACCTACTATTTACAAACACAATTAATCCATTAAATTACTTTACCGGCGGTCAACCAAACTTTTTATGCAATGTCATGTTGCAGGCTCGTATGCAGCTTTCGATGCAATCAACGGTGGAGAACGTTGAGCTCAATCGGACGGTTGTGGTGGATAAAGGAAGCCTTTACTTGACCAACCTTTACGTCCCGATGGAAAGGCTGTTTTGTAAACGTACAGAGGACGCGTGGCAGAGTTTTATTGCATCAGAGGCATTTGTACAAAAACCACCTGCAAACCAAAAGCGGTCTGATAAGGTAGTGGTTTCCGGGAGCTGTTTTAGGCGAATTAAATGCTGCACGGTTCAACTATCGCATAGTTGAAATTACAATTTCAACAATAATTAGCATGCATTCCTTTCATCCAATTATTCAAGCATTCGAACTGAAAGTAGTTGTGCCTTGGAAGACGGAGTTCACTGAATTCATTTTGGTTAATGGAACAAACATCAGGGGCGCGGATGCAACAAACATCATGGGATTCTGCGTGAAGGTGTTTGAAGTGGCCATCAAAACTCTCAATTATTCCGTCCATTACATCCCAGTCGGAGATGGAATTACTGAGCCAAACTACGATGGTATTGTTGGAAACATTACATTAGGGGTATTCAAATCTGGTGTTTCTGTTGTTAGTAATACTCGCAGCAACTCGAAAATAAATAAATTTTGTATCTCAAACTTTGTCAGATCGTTCATGTAATCAACGTCTTTTTCTATGAATGTTCATGCAGGAGGAATTTGATGTAGAGGTAGGGGACGTTACCATCACAGCAGCACGAGCTCAAAAAGTACTGTTTACACAGGCTGTCTTAGATGCTGGTCTAGTAACAGTAGTCCGACTCAGGAACGAAGATAACATTCGTTTTGGATTTTCATTTCTGAAGCCTTTTAGTGTTGGAATGTGGTTACTAACACTCGGGTTCTTCATTACTGTAGCCTTCGTTCTCTATATTATAGAGCACAGAAGGAATTCAGGTAGCAGGCAATTTGGAAACATAGTATGTGTTAGAAAAATTTAGGAATTTAATTTTCGTTTTCGCGGAGGGGAGAGGAAAAGTTATGACTTTCGTGAAACCATTTTCATGCACCACGACGCTGATGCGAGGCTATTTCCCAGACTTGGATTTCGCACACGGGGAGCGCGCAGAGGGAGCTATTTCAGAGCGCAAAGCTGATTTCGCTCAGCGACCTTCGCACACTATGAGGCTATTTTTCAGACTTGGATTTCGCGCAAGGGGCAGCTATTTCAGAGACTTATGAATAATATTTACTCACTGCAAAAATGACAATATAGGTTTGGAGCAACACACTAAAATTTAGTATTCATTTTTTAAACATGAAAATACATCTACATGAGACTGCCGCTCATTCACCGAGTGAAATAAAAGTTTTACACTGATTTAAACTTATGCGGAATAACACATAGTAAAATAGAGTAACTATTGTTTTCACGCACCCACCAAAATTTGCTTCACCATTTTATCCATAGATACTTGTGCTTTTTTTCTTTTGCCCTCTTACTCTCTAACCTCTCTACACAGTAAAAAAGTGGAATTCTACATTCATATTTAACTCAACATACAATTTTACATTTAATTCATGACATAGCAAAATAATTAATATGATGTTGTTGTTGAGTGTGTTCAAAATCGCCTAGGTGTCTCTGGAGTGTGGGTAAAGGTTGTTGAATGAATGCTCATATCTATTTACCAAAGTACATAACTTATTTAAATGCCTCTACTGAGTTTCTGAATGGTTCGCGTCTGCTTCAGTCCTTCTATCTTCAAGTAGAGATGCAACTTGTAAAAATATGTATGACAAGTATGGTTGTTGTTAGGCTGTTTATTCCGGTGGTTGGGATTATTATTTCCAACACTCCCCCTTAATCACAACTGCTGCCATTGACAATTCCCAAACAGTTTTTGAGATAATCAAAACTTTCACCTGCCAATGGCTTTGTGAAAATATCAGCAAATTGTTCCTGTGACCTGCAGTGTTTCAACATAATTTCATCATTGTTGCTCAACTCCCTAATAAAATGATATTTAACATCAATATGCTTGGTCCTTTTGTGGAAGATAGAATTCTTTGACAATGCAATTGTTGAGGTGTTGTCGCAGAAAATAGTTGTCGCGCCCTCTTGGTCATGACGCAGATCCCTTAACATCCTTCTCATCCAAACTGCCTGACATGCTACACTGTTGCTACGACATATTCAGCTTCTGTTGTTGACAGTGACACTATTGGCTGCTTCTTGGAGGCCCATGAAATGGCTCTGGAACCCAAATGAAAAACATATCCTGACGTGCTCTTTCTGTCATCAACACTTCCAGCCCAATCACTGCCAGTGTAACCAACCAGCATGAAATCACTGGTTGATGTGTAAAAAATGCCATATTGTTTTGTCCCATTGACATACCTCATAATCCTTTTTGCTGCTTGCCAATGTGTCTCCATGAACCTTGACACCAAACTTACTGCATACATTATATCTGGCCTAGTGGTGGTCAAATACATCAAGCTGCCTATCATGCTTTTGTATAATGTCGGATTGACTTTGCTGCTGTAATATTCTTTGCTCAACTTCAACCCTATGACAGTTGGATTTGGTGTGGATTTGTTGTTCTGCATTTTAAAACTCTCCAAAATTTCTGCCACATATTTTGCTTGAGAGATAAAAATGTCATTTTCTGTTTTCTTCACTTCTATGATCAAAAAATATCTTAGCAATCCCAAGCCAGTCATTTCAAATTCACTCTTCATGACTTGTTTGAAATCAACAATGAGGAAATCATCACTGCCTATAAAAATCAAATCATCTACATATAAGACGACAATGAGAATCTTACATTCAATCTCTTTGATGTAGAGAGTAGGCTCACCGTCACATTTGCCAAAACCATTGTCCAACAAGTAAGCATATATCCTGCTGCAAAATGTGCGCGGTGCTTGCTTCAATCCATAATGAGCTTTCCTCAACTGATACACTTTGTCTTCTTGGCCTTCAATCTCATAACGAGGCGGTTGCGCAACATACACTTCCTCTTTCAGCACTCCATTCAAGAATGCTAATTTTACGTCCATTTGATACACTGTCCATTTATGTTGCGTGGCAATCGCCACAACTACGTGCACTGTCTCCATCTGCGTGACTGGCGTGAACGTCTCTGCGTAATCTCTTCCATGTTACTGCTTGTATCCTTTGGCAACTAGCCTTGCTTTGTGCCTTTCAATATTTCCCTCAATGTTGCTTTTGGTCTTGTAGACCCACTGTACCCCAATAACATGTTTTCCTTTCAGAAATCTCACTAACTCCCATGTGTCATTCCTTTCTATTGCGTCTATTTCTTCCTCCATTGCCGCAACCTATTTTTCTTCTTTGACTACATCTTCAAAGTGGATTGGGTCCTCTACATGATAAAATAATACAAATAAGGAATTCAGACCTGTGTCACTATCAACTTCATCTTGCTCATAAATTTCATTTAAATTTCTAAATTTTGGCCTTCTTGTGCTCGCTGAAGATGGGCTTGATATGTCACTTAGTGTCACGCTTCGCGCTGTGCTTGGAGAAGCACTTGCTTGGCTGCATGAAACTGTCCTATTATTTGTTGATGACATTGCTTGATGTCTGCTTTGTTGTGCTTGAATAGGAGTAGAGGAAGTCAGATTTGAGGAATTACTTGCTGCTGTTAATTCCTCTTTGTCCTCATTTGGTATTCATGCTTTGACATTCACTGTCTTTTCTAAATATCCATCCCATGCTTCCTCTTCTATGAACTGCACACCTTTGCTGATTATGACTTTCTTGGTTCATGGATTGTAGAGTTTGTATGCCTTGGATTCATCGCTGTATCTAACAAATATGCATTTCTCCCCCTCGCTGTCCAACTTCTTTCTCAACTCGTCCGGGACATGTGTATAAGCCACACATCCAAAAAATCTCATGTCAGTAACACTATGCTTTCTTCCACTCCATGCCTCTTCAGGAACAATGTTCTAGACACATTTGGTTAGACATCTATTCAAGATATATGTTGCACAAGCGACAGCTTCAGCCCAATAGTCATTTGGCAAATGCTTTGCCTTCAACATACTCCTTGCCATCTCCATAATGGTCTTATTCTTCCTGTCTACCACACCATTTTGTTGTGGTGTATATCTTATTGTAAACTACTTGTGAATTCCATGCTCCTTGCAAAATTAAAGGAAGTCATTTGAGATGTATTCTCCACCTCAGTCAGTCCTAAGGACTTTGATGTAGTGTCCAATTTTCTTTTCAACAAGAGCCTTATATTGGCGAAAGCGCTCAAACACTTCACTTTTCTATTTTAGGAGAAAGACCCATGTCTTCCTTGTGTAATCATCTATGAAGGTTAGTACATAGTGACTGCCACCAATTGATGGTCTCTGCATTGGTCCACATAAATCTAAGTGGACAATCTCCAAAGGTACTTTTTCCCTCATTGACTTTCCTACTGGAAATGTCTCTCTATGTTGCTTGCCCAAAATACATCCTTCACATATGTTGTCTGGTTTTTCTATGAGTGGTAAACCCTTCACCCTGCCTTTTCTATACAACAAATTCAAACCTCCAAAGTTGATATGTCCAAATCTCAAGTGCCATAACTAGTTTTCATCTTTTACCTCTGCTTGAAAGTTTACTTGTGTGATAGCTGCCCCTTTTCTTCCATTTTCTTGTGAGTTCATAGATAGTTGTGCTTGTGCACCTTCTTTTTGCAAATCTGATATTATTTTTAGGGGAAACATTTTATTGTCTGACATCTGAACCTTTGCAATCAGCTGTCTATTTGGAGGCCTATCCAAAATTGTGCACACATCATTTTTGAAGAAGACATTGTAGCCTTTCTGCATGAGTTTTCCAACACTCATGAGATTATGTTTCAGACCGGGGACAAAGTAAACATCAGAGATGTGTTTCTTATCCCCTTTCTTTGTTAGGATATTAACTCTACCTTTTCCCATGATAGAGACTTTGCTATCAATCCCTAATCTCACTTCAGATTTCACACTTTCATCTAAATGAGAAAACATTTCTATGTTTCCTAAGATGTGGTTGCTATCCCTGAATCTAGATACCATATATCACTATGTTTTTCTTGTGCTACATTACAAGCTAAAAACATGCTATCATGGTTCTGATTTTCTCTTATGAAATTTACATTTGGTTTGTTACTAATGTCATATTGCTTCTTTCTACATTCATTTGCATAATGACCATACTGTAATGACATTGAACTTGAGATTTATCATACCTATTACCTTGTGCTTGATTTTGGCTTGGAACTTTACTTGGATTTCGATTTCTGCCTCTTCCATTTGAGCTTGAAGGGTTGCTTCTTCCACCTTTATGTGGGCTTCTTCCTCTTCCTCTAGCATATGATCTTCCTCTGCCTCGACCTTGACCAAATGATACTTGTGTCTTGAAGGCATGCTCCAATGAGGAGCTTGCTGCTCTATTCGGTCTATGTTTATGAGAAATCAGTGATGCATTAAGCTCATCCACTGAGAACTGTGAGAGATCCTTTGTCTCTTCTATGGCCACAACAATAGCCTCAAACCTTGCTGGAAAACTTTTCAAAGCTCTTTCAACTATTCTTCTTTCCTCAAGTGTCTCACCATGAGACCTGATTTGAGTAACCAACCCACTTACATGTGTAAAAAACGAGTCTATATTATCAGACTCTTTCATACAAAGTGTTTCAAAATCTCTTCTCAACTTTTTCCATGCCTTGGTAGGCTGTTTGGAGAGTGTCCCATGCTTGCTTGGACTTCGTTGTTGCTGCAACCCTTGGGAAAATACTTTCATGAACTGCTTGAAAGATATAAAACAAGGATTTTGAATCCTTTTTCCTGTTGTCCTTAACACATCTCTTTCTTGTTGAGACAAGGCATTGTGTGTTGTTGCACCTACTCGTTCTTGAAAACCATTCTCCACCAAATCCCAAATATCTTAAGAAGAAAACAGGGCCTTCATTGTAATAGTCCAATAATCATAATTTTTTCCATTAAACTGAGGTATTTGAGAATTAGTCAAACTTTTGCTTGATGTTTCCATTTCTGAGCGTAAAAACAAACTTTCTACATGCTGGTAAATATGCTAAAAACAATGTGCGCTCAAAAACAATTTTTACTGTTAGTAAAAACACTTGTTTTTACACTAACAGAGTTTAACCCACTCTGATACCATGTTAGAAAAAATTAGGAATTTAATTTTTGTTTTCGTGGTGGGGAGAGGCAGAGAGTTATGACTTTCGCAAAGCTACTTTCGGGAGCCACCTTTGCGCACCGCGAGGCTATTTCCTAGACTTGGATTTCGGGCACTGGGCAGCGATTTCAGAGACTTATGAATAATATTTACTCACGGAAAAAATGACAAGGTAGGTTTGGAACAACACATTAAAATTTAGTATTCATTTCTTAAACATGAAAATACATCTACATGAGACTGCCACTCATTCCCCAAGTGAAATAAAATTTTTACAGTGATTTAAACTTACGCGGAATAACACACAGTAAAACAATAGAGTAATTGTTTTATAGATGAGGGATGACCTGTTATAAAGTTTTGTGAACCAAACATTTCGGACTACCAAGTGAGTCCATCATCACGAGATGCATCAATAGATATTCACCAGATTTTGACAACTTTCATGGGACTTTGATTCATTATTTATTTTTTATCTATCTCATTTGAGTGGATTTTATTATTTGATTATTTTGTAGAATATTTTGTTTTTACATTTGCGTTTATATATGTTACAAGTTCTTGGAATCAAAATAGCCGTGGCAAAATTTTAACTCATTTTAAACTCAAAGATCATAAAAGTCTCAAATCAATAATCATCCCTCTTTCTTAAAAACCTTTCTTCTATTCAAAGATATGCCAACTACAATGTTGTAAATTGCAGATTCCCGGATACGTGAACACTATAGTTGTCCCCACTCCTGCGCAGGGTGATAAAAATAAAAAAACAATTCAAAAAATTAACATTGTAAATGAAATTAATTAATTAATTTTAATATTTTATTTTTATTTTTTAACACTATGATCAGAAATCATGCCGCTTGAATCTTATTCTGCCATCATTGTTTTTGTTGGTGTGTTATTCCGAACTACAGGACGTTCATCTGCCAATCCTCTGCCACTGGTGTGCTATGTTCCTTATTCATTGTACAATAAATCTTGAATTTCAATGACCAAAAGATAAGAATAAGATGCTAAGGACATATTTATCTTGTCAAGATTATTGTAGTTTCATTAATGTTTAATATAATTTCATGTGTATACTATTTAAAGAAATCCTCAAATATTTAGTATTTAATAAAATCCTCAAATTTGGTTGTTGAAGGATATTAATTCAATTTTTATACCGTGTAGGTTTTAAAAAAAAAAATATTTGATGATGATGATGATGATTGTGGTTAACATAGACCAAATTTTGGTTTATTAAAGAAATGAATTATGTAGTTTGATTTACGATTTTATTCCTATGCTCAAAAAGCTTGTAGAGAAGCCTCCCGAGCTCGCTATAATTTTGACAACATAAAAGGCTAGGAAGGTCAGTGTTTCAACAAAGATTTTGAAACTGAGATCTAATGTGGTTGTACGCGGGGCACTCTAAGAGGAAGTGATTTTCGTCATCGATGTTCGTATTCTCACAGAGATGGCATAACTTTTCCATTCAAGATGTTTTAGGAATTTCCCAACGACCCGTTTCACTATGGAGCTCATCAGAGTTCGTTCTAATCTTGGCTATATTAATTTTCTTCTTTGAGCTAGTTAAAACAGAGAGATACTTTTGATCTTCCAGGGTGGGGTTGATGACCTCCTTATAATATATTAATTTTCTTTTAGTTGTTAAATCTTTCTCACACCACATTTTTTCTTTGAACTTAGAGGTAACAATATTTTTAATGTTATTAATGTTTTGCAATGCAACATTCTCGTCGATCTCCCAATGGTTTAACCAGGCTCTAGTGTCTTTATACCAATCTCGTTTGAGCCTTAGGTGGTTTTGGCTGGAATTTAAAGCTAGCTTAGGAAGTCTAGTCATAGCTAGGCTCTTGATAGGGGAAAGACCCACTTCTATAAGGAAAATAAGATAGGGTGTGTTGCTTTTAATTTTGAGGTTATACGTTATAAAACACTTCTAGATTTGCTCAATCTTTCTCTAGGATTCTCTGGAGATGCTACAACCCCAAACCTCACATCCATATAAGATAACCGAAGTGACTAAAGTTTCAAAGAGGAACTTCTTTCTATCCCACATTATGAGGTTTGCCATTTTACAATTATTTTCCAGACCAAAATAAGCTTTCCATCCCCCATTAATCCTTTTCTCAATGCTATAGTTCTAGTTGAGCTTGTGATGAATATCAATTCCTAGGTACTTGTAGGAAGACACTTTCTTCAAGTTACTATTGTCATACATAAAATTAGTGTAAGTGTCCTTCTTGGATTTGATAATCATAACTTTTGTTTTGTCAGTGTTAATAATCATACCCATGGTAGAGCAGAAATCCTTAAGAAGTATAAGTTGCTTATGAAGATCAGATGGGCACCTTGCGAGAAGAAAAATATCGTCAGCATAGAGAAGAAGGATGAAGAATATCCTAGCTAAGATCGTGCCAGCACATCCTGCTTCCTCTAAACAACCTTATAGATTGTCGATGTAAATGCCAAATAAGGTAGGGGAGAGGGGGCAACCTTGTTTAACTTCGATATTACACTTAATATCTTTTGACCACCCCTCATTGCTCTTTAACTTGGAAATTACATTCTCGTATAACCTTATAGTGGCAGCTCTCAACTCAAAATGAACCTTTAGCTCTTCTAATATGTTCCAAATGTTGTTTCTAGGAACCATATCGAAAGCCTTTCTAAAGTCCACAAAGCAAAAAAAACATTGGATTTATCATTGCGGCATTCCTCTACAATGATCTTAAGCGTAACGAGGTGGTCTGTTGTTGACTGCTGCTTTCTAAAACCCGCTTGGACTTTAGCTCGCTTACCTTCACTTTCAAGCCATATGCTCAACTTCCTTTCCAAAATAATACCATATATGTAGCTTCATGTTCCGGATTATCCACAGTTTTCATTTCAGTCTGTCGACGTTTCGAACCCCAACGGGGGTCCATCATCAGGACGCTTCGGAATGATAGAAAGATTTGAATGAAAGATGATGAGAGAGAGAGAGCGCAAGGAACCTGTGTATAAATACACAAAGGAACCCTAAATTGACAGCCGACAATACTTTTTTATTAATTAAAGATATTACTTTATTTATAATTGTTAATATTATTATTGAATTATTTACTATTCGATTTAATTTTATATTATAATTAATGCAAATTTTATTATAAAAGTTAAAATTAATTAAAATTCACTACTTACTTAATTTAAGGGGACATTTAAAAACTTTATAATTACTATTTAATTGTTATATATTATTATTTATATGGATTAATAAATTTTTTAATCTAGCTAATTCAAACTATAACCTTAAAGAACCCTATTCCCTTATTCTTAATTTAATCATATTTATTTTATAATAATTAAATTTAATTTATATTGATTACCTAAATTACATTTATTATATTAATTTCAAATTTTTAAAAACCCTAATTCCTTATTTTTACTAACCTAATGATATTTTAATTTATTTAAATTAATTTCAAGAAATTTATTATTAATTGACTAATTATATAATATTTAGCTTATTTATTAAAATTTTTGATTTTTAATTTATAA
>APFE030646797.1:11824-37862 GCA_000404065.3 Pinus taeda
ATTCATGAAAAAAATCACATAGAATTATTTTCTTGGATATTACATATTTCCAATTAAATTTATTTATCTTCTAGGATATTTAAATTTCAGCCAATTTCTTTGTAAAACTTTTAGTAACTTCGGTTTACTCACTATCTAGTACTTTTTCATGTTCATATAACTATTCTAGGATGAGATTTCTTATTAAGGCTACCATAAGAAAATTTTAAAACTCCTCCCTTCCTCTTCCTTCCCACCACTAATATTCAAATCATTATTAAGAACCTTCCTTACTTTCTTTTAACCTTGTCTTTGTTTTTTTCTCTTCATCTCATTTTGAGAATACATTTACTATCCCTCCAAGGTAGTTGCACACTATTTTGAAGTATATTTATTCTGTTTATTTTCACTTCATTTTATGTGTACTTGCAATGAAGTGCAATATTATTCTCTCAGTTTGATCAATCATAACATTCCCATATTTTGTATAAATACTTATTTTTTCCTTACATTTTGAAAATACCTAGTGTAGTTTAGTGATTAAGATAATTGTGTATTACTTGGTCCCAACATAATGTCCATAATCAAGTCTCTAATCCTACGTTCTACATATTATTTATTTTGTTTCACTCATGAATAACCAACCACAACAAAACTCCATTATTTTATTTCCTAATGTATCATATAAACCAATTATAATTAAATTATGATCCCTTCATGTGTGCATTTTTCTAACACAATCGGTATGCTCCAATAAAAGCTTATTCATACTAATCAATTCTACTCATAAAAAAAAATAAACATTTATGTATATTTCTCACTTAGCTAGCATGAAAACAAACATAAGTGCATACAAAAAAATCTAGACTTGGTGGCACTGTGTTTGAGTTCATTAATCCATTGTAATTTTTTCCCTCTTCTCTTCAAAGGTCCATGCCTTAGGATAATATTGATGAAATGGGATTTGAATGCCTAACTTTTCTGTTAATTATTTATTTAAGAATAGTTTTCTCAATTATTTATTTTAAAAAAAAAATTCTCATTTCTTATAAATTACTTACTTCATTACACCCCATTTTAACATAACCATTAAATACCTTTTACATATCTTATTTCAATAAAATAATGATAACAACGTCTTCCCTCAATGCTAAAATAAGAAATTTGATATCGGACTTAACCAATCGCAAAAAAGAGAAAATTCTTCAACATAATAAAGACAATAACATAAATTCCCCGTAAGGATAACAATATTATTATGAAATATTAGATTCCCTAAATTTATCAAGAATAACGTATTTTCTATTTAATTTTAATTATTTATATCTGGTATAAAGACTTTCTTTGGTTTAATTATCTTTTAAATATTTCTTCCAATTTAAACCGATTTAATAATTTTATTTTATTTTTTTTTTAAATAATAAATATTTAGAACCAATAATATAAATATAATCATTATTTTCACTTTTAAGGATATTCACAAGGTTCATAAATTGCCAGCCTCGTACACATTCTTTTAAACATGTAACAAAAACTTATGTGATGAGTTTACTATCACATGAAATATTGCAATACTAATATTGATTAAGAAATTGCAGCCATATAAATCATTGTAAATTCTATATTTATGATTAAAAATGGTAATTTTTAGTATATATAATTTACATTCTATCGTTCCCACGCTGTAAGTAGAAGTCATAAAAAGAACAAAATTTTGTTCCATACTCTAGTGGACGAGTACTTAAAAATGAGTATTTCCCTTATTTATATTTAAAATATAAATATCCAATCATATCACACATTATATAATAATATATTATGATAAAATTTAAATAGTTCTATCTTTTATTAATTTTAAAATCATATTTTTTAAAGGCTTAGATTTAAAGGTGAAAAATATATAGTTTTATTTTATTGGGAAATGTTAAATTTTTATTAGGGCCTTTTTATGGTCATAGGAAATTTGGCGCAGTTGTCAAATGTGTGGTTGCGCCCAAAGAGAACATATTAAATGGATTCGTGACTTCTACACACATAAGTGGATTAAAGTCTACTGCCATGTCCTCCTTTAAAGAATTCTAAGAATAATAGCTAAAGTGGTTTAGTGAACAATTTGGTTCCCCAAATAAGTGGGTTAAAGTATTGAGAGACATGTCATTACTAGCCCATTTTGTGGCATCATATCTAGTCTAATAGTGAAGTCAATACCCCATTCCTTGAATCAAAGATATGATTATCTAAAAATACTTGATTTGATAAAAATACCTAAAATTATAAAACCCCATTAAACATACATATAATACCAACACAATAGAACCTTCCCGACCCGAGTAAAGTAATACATTATGAAATATGACCACAATTATTTTTATAATTTCTATATTTATGACATACCAAATAATATTATAAGAAAATATATTATTAGTCCCTGTGGTAGGCACAACTATGACTATAGTAATCAAAATGGCCTAGTTGACATTAGTTTGAGTTGCTTAGTATCACAACTACTATGAATAACCAAGGTTTTTAAGATGTCAGTGTATGCAATCTCTTTCACCAAATTATTTGTCATCTTTCCGAGATGGGGAGGCTAAACCATTTATTATATTCATTTGCTTCCTTTGAATTTTGAGGGTGTTAAACTAATGGTAAAATTAATTTGGTAGACATTTCATATTTAGCAATTAAAAGCATATCTTATGTTTATGTTACAAGGTTTTGAATGTTGCCATGTTTAAAAACATCGATCATACATAGCTCATACTGGGTTACACATGGATCATACATGGTTATATTTTTGCATGTGAGTACCCATTTGTCTATTTGTCTACAATCTTTTACAATTGCAACCAACTTCTCTAACATAGTTGTTTCTTTCTCCTTCAACTTCACTTCCATTGCAACATTCCTTTAATTGGTTATGTCAAAGGATGGACTGATGGCTACCAACATTTTGAGAACTAGATAATTACCATATCTAACCTACCAAGAAAGTATTTGAAACCCACCAATAACGATATCATTCACAAGCTATCCCAATTTCCAAGATTGAATTAGCTCGAATACCTCAATATTTCATTACCTTGTGGCTTTATTTTTACATGGATGCAAACTATAAGTGGTAAGTCCAAGGTCAAGCCCAAGGTAAGAAGGAACCAAGTCACAAAGTGTACTGCTAAATTTGAACATGTAGCATAATATAACATGTCAACTATGACATGGCTTACCTTTGCAGTCGAATAGTGAATATTAGAGCAACTCATATGGAAATCCTATTTTCCTATGAATTCTTTGAATGATTCCATGGAATTAGTACCACAATTTTGTGGCTATTGACGGGAATATGATTGTGACCCAACACCAGCTATGAAGAACCCTGTGCGAAGCACCCACAAAGTGGTGGAGGACCCAATTAGTGACTGTAACCAACCTTGCAACTCTGCCAAGCATATTAGATTCTTCAAACATGAGATCATCATAATGGTACCTTCAATCGCACCTTGTCTATTTGCTCAGCCCACCCCTCTATCGATATGAGTTCCTACAACTAGAGTGTGTGCTACTTGATGAATGTTAGGCCTCTATATGGTGGTAATAGTAATGTTATGCGTACCATTGGTTGGATGTATGGCAAGCTATGTCTTACAGGAGTACATACAATTTGGATTATGGTTACAACACAACATGATGTTCCAAGAGGGTACAGAGATAACGGTATCCTAAGCGAGAGCGACCTTAGTAATTGGACATCACGTTTAATGATTTTGTGGGGGCACTGCCCAAGCAATTGTTTGAAAAATATCTTGACACAATCTTCATCAATAGTAATATATTTCATCTTGAAATCCATTCTAATCTTGGAAATTCTCTTTTTTTTGTTATTATTTTCATAAACAATGATCTTAGAAGATGCCACCTTCTTAGTCTCAGAAAAATGTCTGCCACTCTCTAGCAAATCATACTCTTGAATAGAAATCTATCATTCTAGCTGTCATTCGACATTAGACTACTAAAATACTTTGACTGTGCTCTGTATCTCTCTATATTATATCATTCCATCTCTAGCGAGTCTGCTTCCATCTTCAGCTCGTATTTATGGTATTGTCCCATATTTCTGGCCATAAGTCCCTTTTGGTTTAGGTTAGAATTCTTTTTGGCCCTAGGTTAAATCTATCAGGTTGCTTTCTATCTGACACAAAATTAACACCCTAATCTTCTTAGGTCAGAGTAGAGCTTTCAATGTTTATTATCAATGGAGTTATTATAGAAATATTGCAACTAGACCTTGTATTCCCTCTTACTTCATAGGCTAGGAAAGCATAGTAAAGCTACATATGGGAAAGGCCTCAACCCTAGAGCTTTCACAAATATCAGCCCCAATTGTGTACAGTAATATCTCTACTCCCTTTCGATTTCAATCTGCTGGTATTTGTGCTAGGGCAATAGGTTTTGGGTAAACAACAATTGGTTTGGAAGCTGGAACTGTCCCTCTCTTATTTAAGATTATTTTTATGGCTGGGTCATAGACCATTAAGTATGCTTAGTGAGGTGGGTGGGAAAGCTAGAATTTCACATGTAAGGCCTGAGACCTATCGTAAATGTAAATTTCACCATATACAAGTGTCAAATTTGTAAGAATGGCAAGTGGCCAGAAAATAGTTTTAATCATAATTTATAATTTCTTAATTTCTTAAATTAAAGGTTGAGCTTTCCTCTAATTAATTCAAAGGGATACATCTAGTCACAAATACAAAAACCGATCATTACTTTTTAATATTAATTGGAAGTGATACACGTAGTTACGAATATAAAAATGAACCTGCATGGACTACATATTTAAGTTATGAGCGCCACTTGTCTCATTTTTTTCCACAATGTGCCACCTAGTTTTTATAGTGTGTTCTATGAGGAAATTCTTAGTAGAGGCCTACATAGTTGCATTCTGTCCCATTTGTTTTGGCATATTTCTCTGTATTTGTTTTAGCTAGAAGTTATTTAGTTGTTTTTTAATATTTATGTCATTACAAATTAATTTATAGAACTCATTTTTGGAGTCTATTTTGTAGGTTAAAAATTCCAAACCATTGCGGATTAGTATACTAGAAGAACTATTTACATCAGGTGAGAAAATTATAGAAGAAGAACTTATACACAATTTGTCGTAGTTCTTTAGCTTCTCTCCTAAACATAATTGGTTTTGCACATGGGAGTCCATACTTTCATGATGTAAAGCCATCGACTATTGTTCAATATTTTTCACCCTCTGTGAATTACTTTTCCATCATATATTCATCTAATTTAAGATGGATAACAAAGGAATGCACTCTTAAGGATAAGGAAATAGACATACAACATGTCAAAGAGGGCAAAATTTTACAACTTTTGAAATACCTCTTTGTGAGATGACATGATGACCATTTTGGCTACTTAACTATCGATTCATTTTTTGTTCTGAGTCTAAGAAGTGACTTGTAATGGAAATTCTACCTAAACCACAACATGACCATGATCAATGAAAATATTTTATTATTCAGAGATCTCAGCTATTAGCAAAATCATTTGAGTTGTTGGCTTATGTAGAATCTAAAGTTTTTCATGGAGGCATTTCTATGGAGTTTATAAATGAGGAGGCAACTAGCCTATGTGTCTTGTGGGAATGGCTTTCTCTAATATGCCGTGATATTTTTAGTCCTGAGAATGCACCTTTTTTCATGCCCAAAATGTTTTCAAAGGTTCTTTCCTAATCCTTGTAAGTTGTTATACTATTGATGTCAGATGGGCTTTGTTGTTTTTCCCTGGACAAAAAAATGCTATGGACAAAAAAACTGCTATGGCGGTGACCTTTGAGGCCTTACTATTCAAAAAAGAGCACTTTGTATCTTACCATTCACCAATTAAGTGTGAACGATATATGTTTCCTAGTGAACTCTTGTCCACATATTCGTGGGAAGACAAAATGTGTAGCAACCAACACCTGGTTTTTGTGGAAATGTATCATCATGAGATTTTTATGTGTGCATAAAAGCATGCTAATGGTTAAATATGGATTACCATCTTTTAATTTAATAAGGTTTTTGGCAATTACTAGATAAAAGACCCATTTTAGTAATTATGCTTTAGAAGCCCTTTACTATAATGCTTGTTGATTTGAATTTACAAATTAAGGTTGTTGTAGTATTATTGAATATGAGTAGTATGTTAAGTTATTAGAAGTAGGTTGGTTGTCGATTCTAAATATTTCTTTGTGCTGCAACATATGGTGTGAATCCTATGTATCTTACCTATTTCAAGTTTTGTGGTCAACTGGTAGCTTTGGCTTTAATGTACAAGGTCCAAGTAGATATAGCTTTTTCTCACATATTCTTCATGCAATTGACAAGACAACATGTATCTTGCGAAGATGTTTAGGATGCAGACCCAAATTTACATTCTAGTTGTAAGAAAATTTTGGACAGGGATGCAGTCGGTAGTCCCTGCAGTAAGTGAATGGCCTCCTTCAAGCACAAATGAATGAATCCTTTTTTTGATTTGTGCACCATTTCTCGTGCTTTCGGCAAAGAAGCTAGCCTCCTTCAAGCACAAATGAATGAATCCCTTTTTTTATTTGTGCACCATTTCTCGTGCTTTCGGCAAAGAAGCTAGCTGACATCAATTTATGTGGGTGCTGCACAACACGATTTCAATTAAATTTCTGCAACTACTAACTAGTGATTTAGTGAACTTCGTTGACTTTATTTCTATTTGATTTTAACGTTTTTCCCTAACTCTACTTGATTATGGGATTCAATTTCTATTTGATTTTTAACGTTTTTCCCTAACTCTATTTGATTATTTGATTATGGGATTCATTGTATGAGTGTGATATGCTCGAATTATGTAAATAAATATTTAATTTACTGTATGTTATTTTAATTATAAAATTATTTCTTGAAATTAATTATGCAGAAGTGAGAAGTGATTTAGCAGTTCCCTGTAAATATTGTTTTTATTTATTAAGTGGTGTTTTTACTTATTAAGTGGTTAGGGAAAACAATTATTATTTACTCAAGCAAATAATCTTCATAAATTCCTTTTGCTTAATCATTCTGGGTAATGCGAAGGAAGGAAATTATTGAATAAAAATGCTCTAAACAAATTATGAATACTGGAACAACTACAACACGGCAAACGCCAACCTCAGAAGTCTTGGATAGGCATTTCTGCAAGGTCATAAATGAACAATATTATAATACTCAGAACGAACAATATTATAATACTCAGAATGAACAGTTGCAATATAAAACGGAAAACACTAAATAATCTTCATAAATTCCTTTTGCTTAATCATTCTCGGTAATGCTAAGGAACAAAAAAAAGGGAACTTATTGAATAAAAATGCTCTAAACGAACAATATTACAATACTCAGAATGAAGAGAGTTACAGTAGTTGCGATATAAAGCAGAAAACACTGTATTTTCATTTACAAATCCCCAATAAAATTATCAAAAAAATAATTACGAATTGAGCAAATAATATTACTTTTAAGTAATATTATCAAATTCAAAAATTCATTAATATGAAAAAATTCATATAAAGGTTTTATTTTTTCTTCATACTTAATAATGAGAAGTTTACCATTCATTCGTAATAAGTTAATTCATAAACATTAAAAATAATAATACTGATTAGATCGCGCACGCGGAGCTGAAGACCTAGCCTGCTAACTGCTGCTGCTCGACGCCGCCGCCTCGGCCTGGGCTGCGAGGCCTGTCTCTGGGCCTTGGCAGCCATGGCTCCTCTAGATCCTCCCCCTGGAGATGCGGAGAAAGCCTTCTCTGCCCTGGTAAAATCTCTTCCCCCTGCTCGCCCAAAACCATCAACCTCAAAATTCGTCAAGAAGCTGGATATTATTCAAGAAGTGCAGCTGCCTCCATCCCTTCCTCGAATGGCAGCCCTATCTCTTGCGGAAAAATGTCTCATAGGACAATTCACAGGATTGTGGCCCTCTCCAAAAACAGTGCAGCGATGGGTGGAACGAAATTGGTCCGACAAAACTCAGGGAAAGATTTCGATTCGATTCTGTGGTAAAGGTTACTATACATTTCACTTTGAAACTAAAGAAGACAAAGACCTGATATTCAGAAATGGGCCCTATTTCATGGATTCGCGAGGGTTATATCTCAATAAATGGACCCCTGATTTCGATCCTGAGCTTGACATCCCCAACGTAGTTCCTGTTTGGGTCCGTCTTCCTCATCTGCCCTTACACTGCTGGGGAGACGAATCTGTCAAAGCAATAGGGAATGCTGTTGGAAAATATATTGACAGAAGTGAACCAAAAGACAACATGCAAGCCTGTGCAAGGATCTGTGTCGAAGTGGATCTCGGGAAAGGTCTGCCGGAGGCCATCAAGCTAAAGGTGGACGAGTGGAGCTACATTCAGCAACTTGACTACGAGCAAATCCCTTTTAAATGCAAGGTATGTCATGAATATGGTCATTTCACTAATAGATGCTCTAAGGTTACCAACCTAGATTCAGAAGACCATGGGGAACAATGGGAAACCATCAAAAAAAAGAAAGCAGCCCCCTCATCCAAACCTGATCCTTCAGCTGATATTCCGGGCTCTTCTTCCCTCCTCCCCAACCCGCCTTCCTCCTCCTTTCCCTCTAAACCTTCCCTTGACCCTCCCTCCCCTTCTTCTTCCAACCCCTTTCTCATTTTATCCTCTGAAGAAACCCTCCCTGAGAATCCTCCCCTTGAATTGTCTAACCCTTCAAAAATTCCTTTGTCTCTCTCTCAGCCCGCCTCGGATCCTCCCCCCCCCAGAACAACAAGAAGCTCTTCCAAGGATATTGGCGCCTCTAGTGACCTTCACAAGAAATTAGGACCAGGGCGGAAAACAGCGAAGCAACATCGTGAAGAGAATACTCAAAAAGATATAGCCCTTGGACTCCAAACGCTAATGGACTCCTTCATCACAGGATCTAAAGAGTCAGAATCATCAGGAAAAGACCATGAGAGGCGAGCACCTCTGCGAACAAATGTCCCATGATGAAGCTACTGTCATGGAACAGTAGGGGTATGGGGCACCCCTCCAAATCAGCTGCCCTACGAGATCTGCTTCAAACAGAAAGGCCTGACATTATTTTACTCCAAGAAACCAAACAAAGTCAAAGTGATATGCAGAAAATTGTAGACGCTCAAAAAAAAATTTCAGGGATCAGCAACGACTCCAGAGGAGCTTCTGGAGGAATTACAGTCATGTGGAACAGCCATCTCTGGGATTGTAAGTTATTTTCTCTCAATCAAAATTGGTTAAAGATTAATTTAGTCCACAAAGATGAGAGCTGCGATCTCATTATTTACAACGTTTATATTCCCAATCAGTATAGAGAAAAGGAACAATGTTGGGAAGAGTTGAAAGAAGACATAAATAAGGAACAGAATCCAAATATTATTCTAGTCGGGGACTTAAACTTAGTCCTCCATGCAAATGAAAAAAGAGGGGGCAACTTTCTTCACGACCCCTTTAGAAATCAGCTGGAGGGAATAATGTCAGATCATGAACTGATGGACATCATCCCTAAAAATAGAAAATTTACTTGGAACAACAGAAGGTTGGGGCCAGGCAATATCATGGAACGCCTAGACAGAATTCTAGTTAATATCTCCTTGCTGTCCACCTTTGCTGAAGCCCACACCAAAGTCCTCAACACTACAGTCTCGGACCATTTTCCAATCATGCTAACGCTGGACTCCTATGCTCAATTAGGACTGATTCCATTCAGGTATAATCCTCTCTGGCGAAATAATGTTGAGGCGGCAGACATAATAGAAGGGACTTGGAAGCAACACATTGAAGGCTCTCCCAGCTTTATCTGGGAAATGAAAATAAAAAATACAAGGAAAGCTCTTAAAGACTGGGCCAAAATCAGTTATAAAGAGCCTGAAAAAATTAAAAAAAATTTACAGCAAGACTTGGACAGGATCCAAATCCAAATAGAGCAACAAGGGCTCACCCATCACTTGAAAAAAGAGGAATGGGAAACTCAAGGACAGCTAATGCGCACTAAGAGAGAGGAGGAAATAAAATGGAGAATTAAGTCAAGACAACTGTGGCTAAAAGAAGGAGACAAAAACACGGCCTATTTCCACAAGCAGGCAATAGTCAGGAAGATAAGGAATAACGTAACTTCAATAACAGATTGCAATGGCAGCCAGCATAATGACCAAGAAGCTATTAAAAGAGCAGCTTCCCTTCACTTCAAAAAATTACTCTCGGAAAATCATGAAGAGTCCGACTACTCAGAACTGCTACAGCATCTCCCAAAAGGAATCTCGCAAGAGATGAATGACAGTCTCAATCAGGAAATCACGGAGGAGGAAATGAGAAAAACCATTTGGACCTTACAGCCGGACAAGTCTCCAGGTCCTGATGGTTTTCCAATTAATTTCTATAGAGATTACTGGCATCTAATCAAAAAAGATCTTGCAAAGATGCTGAGGGGAATCCAAAGAAAAAAGAAAATGGGGGGCTTCACGAATTCCACCTTCCTTGCGCTTATCCCCAAGGAAAACCGGCCTACTACCTTCTCCAGGTTTCGCCCTATCTCTCTATGCAATACTTCTTATAAAATCTTTGCAAAAATCATAGCATCCAGGCTCCAGCCCCTCCTTCCTTCTCTTATCTCTGAAAATCAAGGAGGCTTCCTCTCCAATAGACAAATCCATGACTCAATAATTCTCGTTCAAGAAGCCATCCATTCTAGCATAACAAGGCAAGAGAAAGGCTTCGTCCTCAAGCTCGACTTAGCTAATGCCTTTGACCGAGTAAGACATTCCTTCTTGTTCGCTGTTTTGAGGAAAATTGGATTTAACTCAACCTTCATCAACACCATCGCAGCTTGTATCTCTGACCCTTGGATTTCTCCCTTGGTCAATGGGTGCCCTTGTGATGCCTTCCAATCGTCCAGAGGGTTAAGGCAGGGATGCCCTCTCTCCCCTTATCTCTTTATCTTGATGGCTGATTCCATTAGCAGAGCTCTAGATTACAACAGAAGAGTTGGTCTCATCTCAGGGATCAAATATGGAAATGGAGTCAAGAACATCAACCACTCCCAATTCGCTGATGACACCCTTCTGATAGGGGGTGCTTCCACGACTATTGCAAAACGATTCAAAGCCCTCCTTGACAAATTTATGGAGTTCTCAGGGGGAGAGATCAATTATCAGAAAAGTTGCATCTATAGCTGGAACATCTCCACTCAAACTGCTGACAGCATAGCCAACATCTTTGGAGTTGCTCACAAAGTAAACTGGGACCACTTCACCTATCTTGGAATGCCGGTGAGTATGGGACCATTAAAGGCTGACACTTGGAATGAAATCATAGATAAAGTCAAGAGGAAGATTCAACAATGGGGAACTCAATGGCTCAACCCAGCAGGCAGAATAATTCTCCTTAAATCAGGTATTTCTTCACTCCCTCTCTATCGTTTCACTCTTTATCAAGCTCCAGCATCCTTTCATCACAAGCTGGAAATCGCCATCTGAAATTTTTTATGGCAAGGAGGCAAAAAAGAGATAGGTTTAATCTGGTTAGTTGGAAAAGTGTAATTCAATCCCAGGACAGAGGAGGTCTGGGAATAAGATCTCCCAAAATCCTAAATCTGGCCTTTGGAATCAAAATTGCTTGGAGGTTGATCAATGAGCCCATAGCTTGGTGGAAACAGGTCCTTGAATGTAAATACCTTAGCAGCAAAAGGCAAAATCTTCTTGAAACATATATTCCCATAAGAGAGGCTACTAAAATTTGGCAGCTCTGTAAGAAAGCCATCCCCCATCTAGTTCACAATATTTCGAAGGTTCCGAGGGGAGGAGACTCCATTAATTTTGCCTCAAACAAAATAATGGGACTCCCTCCCTTAAATTCAATTGACGAAGCAATTCCCATCATCCATCATCTCAACTCTAAAGGTATCCAGAATCTAGATCAAATTTCGAAGTGGGATGATAACACTGGAGCATGGATTGGATGGGAATTCCCATCCATTCCTCCAGTCCTTGAACCAAGTCTCAAAATCCTTCAAAATAATCTCCAGAACAGAGCTCCCATTAGAAAAGGAGTAACAGACGGGTTCAGATGGGATCCCACGGGCTCCAGCTATACAATCAAATCTGGATATCAGTATATCTGCAATGACATTTATCAGAACCCTACATGGAATCACTGGCGGATAATATGGAATTCGGAGGCCATTCCCAAAGTCAAATTCTTCAACTGGCCGCTGCTAAAGGGAAAAGTGCTCATAGCTGAAAACTTAAAAAAGAGAGGGATTATAGGTCCTTCAAGATGCCCAACTGTTGTTCAGCTGAGGAAACTATTCAACACTTGTTCCTGGACTGCTCCTTTGCCAAGCGATGTTGGATCAGTCTGTCCTCCTTGGGCAACACAAATTGGCAACCTCATCAAAGCATTCCTGAAACAATCCATGCATGGAGGAAAAACTGCCCCTGGAAAGAGACTGGAAGTAAGATAGTAAAAAGAATTTGGGCCATAATTCCTCTTAACCTCCTTTGGAAAATATGGCTCACAAGAAATAAGAAGATCTTTCAAAACAAGGACAGCAATGTTAGGATGACTTGTAACAAAGCTCACACATTGGCACAAGAGACAATAGCAACAAAATACAAAGGGAGAATTCAAGCAGCAAACTATACAGTCGAGGAAAGATCAGTTCTCAGGCACATTCTAGATAGACCAGGACAGCCACAAGAAACCCAGAAAACCAACAATCAGAAACAAATCAAAGTGAAGGAATGGGAGATCAGACTCCCAGCAAGTGAATACAATATGTGGATACAAAAAAGTCACTATCCAACTCTTCATTTCGACGGAGCTTCAAAGTCCAATCCTGGACAAGCAGGCGCGGGAGGAGTGATCACAAATGAACATGGCGAGGAAATCTGCAACTATGAATGGAGCTTGGGAAGGAAATCCAACAATCTTGCTGAAGCTCTAGCCCTCTATCAAGGACTAATTCAATTAAAAAAATTGGGAATCAGAAAAGCACTTGTCTTTGGAGACTCCTCAATCATAATCCGTCTTATGAACTACAACCACTGTTCTCCCAATAGAAGCCTTCAGCAACATGTTGACCGTATCAAAATGCTCCTTGCCAATTTTGAAGACGTTAAATTCTACCATATTCTGCGCATTCTAAACACGCAAGCTGATAACTATGCTAACAAGGCTGTTGGAAAACATGAAGGAGTACTAAAGTGCAAGGATAGAGAGGAATTTCACCCTCTTCCATGACACAGAAAAATCAAATTCCTACCCATCTTCGCATGCTCTTCAATTGTGCGAGGGGCGTACTCTATACAGCAGAAGGACATCTGCCAAAAAAAAGACAGCCTCCAATCCGTCGAATCAGGACCTCGAAGAAGGCAACTTATTGTTATTCAGTCAAAATTCATCATTCTAAAGCCGGCATCAGAACTGGAAGCGCAGTGGTTAAGGATTTTCTGAGGGATCTGGGTCAGTGGCATACGCCTCCCGTGACCCTGATCCTGTTTTGGATCTTCTTCCTCTTCTCAAGCTGTTCTATAAAAGCCACTACCAGCGTTCAGCATGGAGCAGCGTATAGTTACCGCCTGGAAGATAGCAGTCTAAGCCACCGCTGCAGAAGGATCGAAGCTCTGAGCCCAAGAGGGGATCATTCTCTGGTATCGCTTTCCTTCATATGTTTTTATCTCTCCTTGTTTTATTTCACTCTGTCTGCTGTCCAGGTGAACCTCAAGGAAAACAGGGTTGTCCAAGTTCGTTGCATCTCATCCGTGGCAGACTTCGTCCTGCATTCACTAACCTCCATCTCTTGGTCGCCCCCTGCCCGCTCAATCCTCCCAGCTTCTTCTGCCTCCCTGCATCCCTGCTCTCCTTCTTTCTCCTTCCGGCATTCTGAATCCTCCTATCTTTGGCAGCCCCCTGCTCGCTCAGTCCCCCTTAACGCCCTTCTCTCGGCGCCTCCCGGATGTGAGCTTCCCTGCTCTCCCTGCTTCCCCTACGCCTTAGAATCTCCTCTTTTAATCGATCTTCCCTCCCCCTGTCTCCACTCAGTGGTTGTTAAGGGCTCGCATTCTCTATCATTTATCTCACCCTCTGCAGAATCTCTGTTTGCGGGATTTTTTCGCTGTTTTGGCATCGCTCTAAGTAACTGTCATATCTGACCTACTCCGAGTACTCCCGCTTATTCTCGCATTATCCTCACCAACTCTCTCATCTGCAAAATTCACTCCCCAATGGCGCGCAGCGAAGATTGCTTCCACTGTGCTGATCTGCAAGCAGAGATGGACGAAATTAGGACCCAGCAGGCTTTACTTGACAGAAAGCAATCCTTACTGGAGGATAGGCTAGAAGAACATGACAGACGGCTTGAGGAACAAGGCAGGAGGCTTTTCGAGCAAGATTGTATCAACACAGAAAAATACAAAGCTGAAATCCAGCTCTTTATGCATAAGGCGGCCTCTCTTGAAGAACAGTTCAGGCTACTCACAAATCACTGTGGGCACGCAGAAGAATCAATCTCCATTTTGCGTTACATGATGGAAAAATTCAACAAAGGGGCAGCCACAAGTTCCTCCAGCATCAAACAAGAAGGCAAAGATGAGAATCCGGAAGAATCTACGGCTCGTCAGATACAACATATCATGATTGACTAAATGTATTTCAAATGCATCTTTTTGTTGTCATCCTTTGTTCTAATCTATAGTAGTTTTGTGTTTAGAAGTAGCAATCAAAGCAAGCTAAGAAACAAAGAGGTAGCTTCCTTTTGTAAACCCTTTGATCTCTTTTCAGCCTGCAAAATCTATGTATCAGTGGATTTGAAATCCCCCTTTTTTTAATATAATACATAGCAACAGACTTCTTAAAAAAAAAAAAATAATAATACTAAATTATTAACTTATATCTTTCTTATTAACTTAATTTAAAATAAAAATATCTGTACAAATTAATTAATTGCTATGTTATATTTTAATTTTCAATAAATTTAATAAACAATCACCCTACTTATATTTTTATTAATAGTTAATTTTTAGTTTTTAATAAATTTTGTTCCACTAAATTTTAATTCATATTAAAAATATATAATTAAAATTGTCAATATCATAAATATATGATGAAGAAGAATTTGTTAATAATAACATGAATTCGGAAATGAAATCGGCATCGGATTAGTCGCCTTCGTGTATCAAACTTTAAATTGAAGAGATGCACGTATTATTAGTAAAAGCTATTTGAAGGTCACGTTCCATAAAAACAAAGAGACCGACAATACATGTTGCCCTGACATTGCTATTATACGTGGGTAGTGGAACACAGGTGCTGCAGAGTTGGCGGGGAGCGATTGCCATTGAAGCAACAGCTCCGTGATAACAAACCTTCTTCGTCAAAATTAGCTTTGTGCCATGTCACCGACTTTCCAAACGTGGCATTGTCCTTTCGAAATGCAAATCTGCCACCTGTGAAAGCTCTCCTCCGTGGCAGTTTGCGTGCCAAGCATGAGAAGCTACGTGACAGGAGGCTTTTGGAGGCTCGATTTGTCATGTAATTCTTGACCGGTTGCAGGCCAGCTCCGACAATCCTCAGCGGTGGCACAATAGTTGGGTTCCCCTCAAGATTTAGTCGTTTCAATTGCACCAGATCTCCAAACAGATCAGGAAGGCTTTTAGTCTGGTTATAACTCACGTCTAATTCAACAAGCCCAGACAGCACACAGATAGAATCTGGCAATGCTTTGAAGTTATCAGAATTGTAACTAACTTTAAGAATTTGAAGACTTACAAGTCTTTCAATGTCTTCAGGAAGATATCTGAAGTTTTTTACTCTTTTACCTTTTTAATATTTTATTTCAATTATTAATATTTAATATTTTATTTTATTTCAATTAAAAACCAACAACGGACTAGACTTTAAAGCTATGATTATGGCACTCAGCAAATCGCTCGTAGCATGCCGCGTGAATCCACCGAGTACTGGACTCCAGATCGACGTCCAAATGGAAACTACGTAGATGGCACTCTCTTTATTTTGAAATTCCCCTTAAATTCCATTAGAAGGCAGGTTTTCTTTTGGATTTTGACGACCAGTCGAGAGAGAAGTTTTGGCGCTCGGCTGAAAGTTGTCAACCTCCACGTCGCATCCAGCTTTATGGAGCATGTAAGTTGACGTCCTATCTCGGGCTGTCCAGTCCGGAAGCCTCTATCTCAGTTTACAAATAAGCGCCTATCTCAGTGTTCATGTGTTCAGTTATATTTTTAACATTCACATTTTAATATTTTAATTTTCTAGAGGAAGTTTGAAGGTGGAGATAGTGCATTTGAAGTGGTTTTAAAAAATAAAAATGGAGATAATTATTGAACGGCATTCCAATTTTCAATTTGAATCTTTTTATTTATTTCAAACCTGTATATTTATTCATATTAAAATGAAGTAACTAATAATATCAAAAGTAGTTTAATTGGTAAGTGCTAAATTGGAGTATTATGTACAATAAACTGGTGGTTTAATTCCCAAGTAACAAATTCTACCCTATATATATTCCTTGTTGAATGACTCACATAGCAGTGGGGATACTATACCTGGTTGGGAATGAACAATGAAAACTCAAGACTATTCTCCAGACGATTGTCTAAATTACACGGGAGAGTGAATTTGTTCGTCTCATCCCACTTACTGTAACGCGTATGGTAAACAGGGAAAGAGCTTTGACATGGCATGGTACTATTTTACGCCCATTTACATCCGGAAAAAAAATTGCGAATATAGTTAATATAACGCGTATGGTAAACAGGAAAAGAGCTTTGGCATGGCATGGCATGGTACTATTTTATGCCCATTTTACATTAGAAAAACATTTGCAAATATAGTTAATATGAGTAGGGATGATTCAACAAATACACTAATACAAGACACATCATCTCACAGCTATCGTCCGATTAGCAATTGGGTTGGGTCGAACAGTGATCATGAAAACCAGCCAATTTCTTTGGCATCGACTGTCGTGCCCATTGATCGATCGATGAATGACTACGAAGCCTTTATTTATTGAATAGGTTTGGTTTATGAAGGCAGGAATACCCGATTCAATAACACAGAATGTATATATACACACAGAATGTACCACAAACTGCAATATATCAATTGCTTATAATATTTTGGCTTGAATACTGACTTATCCTCATTACTGGTGGTTGTTTTCCATTTCGAATTTGAAGAATGGAGGGTATTATCTACAAGTGCACGAAAAATACTCATGCGCTACTTCTTCTAATCGCAGCCTTACTTTTTGCGAGGATGAGCGACAATGTAAATGTTGTTGCTGCCACCAGAAAAATGAAGATAGAAGATGTAGATGTTAATAATGATGATAGTTCTCCTTTGCCAATGATCCTGTAAGTAACTAAATCGATTTTTATTCTCTTAGAATTTGTGTTTACTCAGACTGTCTTCGAGATTTGAGCGACCAGATCGAATTAAAGTCATCAATTCACGACAGAATCAATTTTGATTTTTAAGGGTATGTTTGTCTTGATATGGCCCTCTCCAACGACATCATCACGCCATCTCTGAGATATGTCATTCCCTTGATCACCATAAATTATCCCAGTCATTCACTTGTATCTTTGATAACGTCATCATTCAGATCACTTAGACTTTGTTTTACTGCTGCTTGTGTTATGATTTCCTTTAATGGCAATATCTCCGCAGTAGGCACGAGTACCCAAATTCAAGTGCTTAATTAACTCCAGTGGTAACATACTTAATTATCAGTTTGATCTGTTCTGTTTCAAATTCTATTGTGGTTGGTTTACTGTTTGACTACTAGCATTCACCAAGTGGTTATTGTTGATCATAGTTAGTTTTGAGTGAACATTGGAATTTGCCATGAAAGCCAAGGCCCAAGGCTCTGCCATTATCATGGATCATTTCAGAGCTCATATTTTTCTACAAAAGAATACACTGTTTTCATTCATCAAGAAAAGCTATATGAGAAATAATCCCATGGTTATGCTTTTCAACATTTTCACATACATTTCCTATCTGTCGTTTTCTCAATGAATGGGATACTTGGTTTTTTGGGACTTCCAAATTAAAGTTATACTCTGGTGGTGTTCATCTGGCATTTTAAAATTCAGTTACCTTCTGAACTCCTGTTTGATGTGTGCAAAACGAGCACTGGTGAAGCTTTTTAGTGGTGCAATTTTTACAGATATGCAAATTCTATATTGATTTAAGACATGCGATGTTCAATATCTTCATGATACCTTTACTTGACTAATTATTATATTGACTATATTACAAAATTGAAGATGCTGCTGGTCAAAATTATTTATCATTTAGGCTGCACAGGCTCCCTGAAACATTCTGAAATTAAAATATATGAAATGAATGTTCTATAATACAATTATAGGAAACGCGTTTCGTTATGTTTTTCGTAACAAGAAGATTAGAAGAAGACCAGTGAAATAAGTTTTCATATTGAGCGCTATTTATTTTGAATGCACACTCGTGTTTGTTGATTGCATATCCAATTCTTTGGAAAAAGATTTGGCCAGCGACTTGAATTTATTAAGATTTAATATTTTATTTAAATAAATATGTAAATATATTAAAGCTTTTAGTAGCGATTTGAATTTGGATTTTCTTGAATTGAATTTTGGATTGACTGGAATATATTGCTCCTAAAGAAGCAGTGATGCATTTAATTTCTTCAGCATAGATAGGATTATGGAATTGGGTTCGTTACGGCACTGCATTATAGATATGATTAATAATTTGGTTAGTTATTATCTTTCACTGTTATTATCTTTCATTCACCAAAACATAAAAATATTTAATTATCCAAACTATTTTTAAATTTATTTAAAAACATAATTAATTATCCAAACCATTTTTAAATTTATTTAAAAACATAACTTTATCAATAAATATAAACTATTAATATTGATCATTTCGCCATACTTCAGTGAATCTTAAAAACTACCACTCATAAACAAACTAAACATAAGGTCTAACAATCGGAATAAGTTTGAAGTATCATTAGATCATCAACATAAGCTTGAACAAACTTACTTCTATGACGAGGAGGTTGTATTTGTTACTTTAGAGGGGGCTTCCTGCATCAATAGTCATCGGTGTTGAGAATAATAACAGTGTGGGATAAACAGCGTCCAGTGTTAATCCTGCTTTGTATGGTTTTAAATTTAGTTATTTAAAATTACTTTGAAAGTCAATCTTTCACCTATGTAATAAGAAGACTGTTTTTGAGTTTGTGTTTTAAATTTTTGGTTAGGTATTAGATTTAAAAAGAGAAAGGTGTGCAGAAATATTAATTTATGCTTATGAAGTTAGGACTTCCTGCAATATTAACGCTATAGTGTCACTTAGTGTCTATCAACTGCTGATAGCATTTTTGTTTCAGCGATTACTGTATAATCTACAGTTAGTGTCTATCAACTGCGTTACAGAAGGGGCCATTTATAATATCAATCTTGGAAGTTTATTGCTTATCGAAGCAGACTTGTGAATGTTAGTAAAATAGGTCGCCCATATCTTGTTGTTCTTGCATATCTGATATTCCATATTTTAAATTATCACAATCCATAACATATTTTAAATTATCACAATCCATAACAGAGATCTGCATTAGGCTTGTGATAATTATTATAAAAAGAAGGAACAAGGGATCTTCACAGGCTTTTGGATAAGCAAGAACGATAACTTTAGTACCCTTTCAGAAGGATGGTGCAAACATCAAGCAAGGTGACCAAAATGAGGTGTATTTTCAAGAAGTGGCAGAGCTTCGGGGGCAGGACAAAACGTTCATATAGCAACCTCACTCGGAATCCTTCATTCAATGATCCATCGGATCGTGTTGCAGGACAACACCTTCCATCAATTTTGAGATTGTATCCTACACCGATATGCTAGTCAAAATAATTTTTTCTGTAAGCTTGTAAGAGAATTGTTTTGGCTCAATTTCATGCCCAATCCTCAATACAGGCACCATGAACGATCCTTTCAAGGTTGCAAAATCACTGGAGAGCCACAGGGAGATGAAGAGGGATGGATGTAGCCATCTCGGAACAACTCTTCTGATTGTCTTTGTATTTCTGCATGCTACAAGACATTGTGCATCTTCTCATTGTCTTTATATTTCTGCATGCTACAAGACAAGTTGCACAAAGCTTTGTGGCAAACCCCGGCAGGGACTACAGCCACGACACTGGATGAGTTTGAAACGTGAGAATATGCTTGATTGATTCAAATATTTCAGAAAAGTAATTATAAATTATTATTTTTTTTTACAGAGGATTGGACCAAGAAACAATGCGCTGAATATAATATAAAATATTGAATTAAAGTAATAATGATTTAAATTTTATTTTATTCTTATTAAAATGTTAAAATAATAAATCTAATAAATGATAATAAAGTTTGAAATGAATTAAATGGATCACTAAACGAGGGGTTTGATTTAATTAAAATCTATAGTTTGATTGATCTAATTAAAATTTTATATACTTTGATGATTTAATTAAAATTAAAATCATGATTCAGTTTGAATTGAGTTTTTCTTCATTGAAGATATATTACATACTTTCAATCTGTATTGATTTGATTGGATCGCAATGGGTTTTTTATTTTTATTTTTATTTTTATTCTTTTAAATCATGGTTTAGTTTGAAGTGGGTTTTTCAATGTGTATTGATTTGGATGGTTTAGTTTGGCGTGGGTTTTCTAAATGTGTATTGATTTGATTGGATTGGATTGGATTAGGTTTTTATTTTTATTTTTATTTTTGTAAATTATGGTTTAGTTTGAAGTGGGTTTTTTTTAATGAAAATGTATTATATGCTTTTCAATGTGAAATCAAAATTTCACATATTTTGATTGGAATGAATTTTTTGGGAAACTTAATGACATTGATATGTATTATATATGTGAAATATGTGAAATTTTTGTATAGAGGTTTTAGTATCTAATCATTAAAATTTTTGTAGAGGCATTAGTACCTAATAGTGAATGAATGTACCTCGACAGCAGTATCTGGAGATTTTTTGCCAAATTGGGAATAAAACAGAATCCAGAAAGGAGCAATTGTACATGGATAGAAGATCCCCCTACTATAATGATAAGAGCTGCTTCTAGTTAACCTCTCCTTACAAGACAAAATTGCGCTTAAGAGAACGATTACATCAGCAGGATTCTGCGGCGAAAATGCGCACAACAGGCTTTCCAAAAAAGTGGTGACAGCCACCAGAATTCCAAAAAGCCTTGATAAGGTCAGGATATGAACCAACAGAAACTTGCAGCATAACCAGATTATAAAAAAAGACAGTAACAGAGGTTCTGAAATCAAAACTTAAACCTTGGAGTTGGATAAACCAGACTGCGTGAAGGAGGCAGTTAATCATGCGGGGCCTGAGGGTAAGTGTCCTGCTCAGCAGGCTTGCTTGGTGAGGCGACCCAGGTTACAAAGCCTACTTCTTCAGTGCCTTTCGCTCCGCCCTCAGTAGGAGTTACTAGATGAAGAACTCCAAAATCATGTTGTACAGGACCACAAACTAGAGCGTCTTCCTGAGTCGAAATCCTTTGACGGGTGGTATCCTCGGCAGCAGGGGAGTCCTCCTGCATGTTTTTTAATATATATGAAAAGTTTTGTAAAAAAGCATTAGTATCTAAGATTGAATGGATGTATCAAAAATTGAATCCCAAAGTTGGGTTGAGATAACTTTTGTAACAACTTATTATATATGAAAAGTTTTGTATAGAGATATTAGTACCCAACATTATTATATATGAAAAGTTTTGTATAGAGATATTAGTACCCAACATTGAATGGACGTAGCAAAAATTGAATCTTAAAGTTAGGGTTGACATCTCAGGCAAGCCTAAGGACTTTGGTAAAAAAAAAATGGAAATTTAATGACATTGATACTTATTAGTCCCTGCCTGGGACTATTAGCGATCGATCGATCGTTGACCAGTGATTAATTAGCTTTGACCAAGTAAAATTTTCTGTACATATCAGGTTTAAGCCAATGTTTGAAATAAAATTTTCTGCTCAATAAATTTTTATCCAAAGTTTGTGTTTCGACCTCTTATTGTAGGCTTTGCTCCGTTCGAGACATATTTTTCCCCATCTCCCACTTATATCCAAAGTTTTATATGCTTTCAACATTTCCAAATTTTATACTTTTTCCACTTTGCACTTATATCCAAAGGTTATGTCTTCAAAATTTCTGAGTTCTATATTTTTTCTATTTTATGGCAATATACTCTAAATGCATGTTCCTTTACACTTACATCCAAAGTTTATATGCCTTTAAAATTTCTCAGTTTTATATTTTTTCTATTTTATCTGAACATATTTTAAGTGCATTTCAATTTCTTCAATTTTATAACCACATATTTAATTTCTATGCACTACTTGCATTTATCACCACTACCACGTATTCTTCTCTACATGCGCCACCTTTCATTTTCGCCCCCTTGAATTTATCGCCAGATGTTCGGCTTTGCATGCACGGCCTTGCAATAAGGGAGTTGTGGCCTCCAGGCGCTTGCACTTATTGCCACATGTTCAGCTTTGAATGCACCGCCTTGCAATAAGGGAGTTGTAGCCTCTAGGCACATGAATTTGGATCGCTATATGTGACTGAACCTACTCTTCAATCTGGATCTCAGTCTCGCCACTCATCGCAACTTTCAATTTCACTCGGTGCTTCGTCCTCTGCTTGATAATAATAAGCATGCTTTCTGTTATGCATTTTTTGCAACATCGTAATGATTGTTCATTTTTGTTCGTCTGTTATTAATATCAGTATAGTTTTGAGAGAATAAGCATGCGTTTTGTCACATATTCTTTAATCCTTTTGCAATATCTTAATGATGTGTTCAATTTTGCAATATCTTAATGATGATGTGTTATATTTGGTTTGTCTCCACATCGTATCCTCTAGCTATAAAACCATTCCGTCTTGTCTCGCTATATACCATTTAGTGCCGCTGTCTCTGATCTCTGCTACTCACTAGAGATATAGGATGGAAGGCATGAATACTATAGGATGGCGGTGGTGTACTTGGATGAACTTACTGCTGTTACTTAATGTAATTTCAATTTCAATTTCAGTTTCACCTTCGGTTGTGGATCATGGGAATAAAATATCCGATTCCTATATTTACGGTCTGCGCAATGCGAACAAATACATCAATGGCAGTGAATACTAGAGGAATATGAAGAGGCTATTGAAATCCCTGGTGAATGGCGCTGCCCCCAGGGGCGGATTGGTGACACATACATATGGCGGAGTCCAGGGGCTTGTGCAGTGCAGGCCCGGCGTCTCTAGCCATGAGTGCCAAAGCTGTTCCGCTGTAGCGTCAGAGAGGGCTTTTCAAGGCTGCCCCAACGCCATAAGCGCTCGTGTTCAGTTCGAATTCTGCTTCATTCGCTATGAGAATTACACTTTCCCCTCTGTTCTCGATACCAACGTTGCCTATTCTCTTGAGAGTGCGAAGAGCAACAATAATATTCATGGTTTCAATCACACTCTCGCCAATCTCATTGCAACTCTCGCACGGAAAGCTCCCTTACACGTCAATCGATTCGCCACCGGAGCACGGGTGGTGAAACATTCTTCTTGTTGGAATATTAATTCCAACCGCTGTGCAGGGAACAGCGACGGCGGCGAAACCACCATTGCAATGCCACAAGCCACGCACGGCAAACCACCCAGCTGCAAACAGAAACCGGCCGCCTGAAACCTATCGGGCCAGCTCTCCGGCGAGGGAACATTCCGACGAAGGGCTCCGATGCAATTTGGAGCCGACAACTGTCCAGCAGTGACACTCGCATGACATCAGCCTCAGGCCTCCATCGGAAGGTATCACACGGTCAACTTAGCCTGTCCGATATCCGTCCGATCATGATGCTTCTCTCTCCGCCGTTTGATTTTCAGGAAAGTACTCCGCTGTTTAACCTGTCCAAAGTACATACGGGCCTGTCGAATTTAATTAAGCGTGGAGCTGCCCACACCTTACAATTAATTCATTGTCATATGTTTTTGGTAGGGCCTTTAATATTTCTTACGGCGGGAGTATGGGTAAGTTTCTTTTAATATATGTTTAAAAAAAAAAAAACGTTGACCATTCTTTTTAATGTGAATGCACACGGGGATGAGATGAGTTGGTAGGGCCTTTAATATTTCTTACGGCGGGAGTATGGGTAAGTTTCTTTTAATATATGTTTAAAAAAAAAAAAACGTTGACCATTCTTTTTAATGTGAATGCACACGGGGATGAGATGAGTGGGGCTCGCAGCAGCCAATAAAAAAAAGATTGCAGTTTTGTATGTTATGAAAAAGAAAACCCACGGGGATTGTAACATGCACTATGTAATTGCACACGGTGAATTGAAACTGTGGTCCCCAGCACCAGAAACGTGAAAAACGCACGGGGATTAAATGTAATGGTATTATGTAATTGCAAAGAGGAAGGAGAGCTATCTCTGCAGTGCAAAAAGAAGAGCAAGGGAAGTGAGCACAGCAGTGCCGGTAAAATTTATGTCATGTAATTTTGTGTGGCAGCAAGTAAAAACAGAGGGTCTGCAGCACCCGTAAAAACACAGAGATTAAATTTTGTATTGCAGGGAGGTATGCACAGAAGTGCATAAATATCTTTGGGGTTTGTAATGAAAAATGTTTTATGCAGCAGAGTAATTTTGCCTGTAATGTAAGAAGTAAAAATTTGCACAGCAGTGCAGGAGAAGGAGGAGAAAGTAAATGAAGAAAACCAGTGGGTTGTTTTGTTTCAAATCCATGAGTTGTTTCACACAAGTGAAAAGGTAAATCTGTAACTCCCTGTAAGTTTTGTTTTCACACAGCAGTGAATGTAAATGAAATATTTACACAGTGGTGTAAAATTTCATAGGAGGCAGAGTAATTTCTTTTGTAATGTCTTGGTGAATCCCTCTGAGTGAAAGAGGATGAATATGTCTCAGTAAATTCTCAGGTGAAAACAGAGTTTTGGTTTAATGTTGTTTTTGGTAAATCCCTCACAGCAAAGAGGATGAATGTATATCAGTCATTTTATTTTAATGAATGGAAATCTTTTATGGTGGAGAAATACTCTTTTCTCAGCTATTTTTAAAAGGGTCCTCTGTGCAAAAAAGATCCTGGAGTGAAGGAAACAGAGCATTGCCTCTGTGTTTTATATTTTGATGGTTTTGGTATTTTCCCATTCCATTGCAAACAAAAAAAAAAAAAAACCAACAGTGGTATCAGAGCAGGCTTAGGCTCTTTGATGGTGACAGAGCAGGTTCATGCTCTTTGAAGTGTCAAAGAAGCTGAAGGAAAGACCCTTGTTGCAGCAGCAGTAAAGCTTCTCCAGCTGCGTGAAGTTTCAGCCAAAGGGATTCAGGTATTCCTCAAAGTTTTTGAGTTACTGTTAAAAAAACAGTCAGTGGTTTTAAAAACACAGTCAAAGATTTTAAAAATAGCTAAGAATGGCAAGGTCAAAGAAGAAAGTGTCCAAATCCCCTAAGGTTGTGTCTCCCTCCTCTGTTAAAATAGAAGGCAAACTATTTGAAAGCATTTTATTTGAGCCTCCAAAGTTTGATGGAAACTTTGATATGTGGGAAATAATAATGAGGACTTTCTTAAAGTCTGAAGGCATTGAAATTTGGGAGTCAGTGCTTGATGATAGCAAAATGGATGGAGAATCCAAGGAATACAATGCAAAAGCAGCAAAGATAATCTTGGATGGGCTGCCTGATTCTGTAAAGAAGAATCTAGGAAAATATTCATCAGCAAAGGATATATGGGACAGACTTCATGACCTTCATGCAAAGGGAGCACTGACCATGCCCATCAGTGAAGAAAGAAATTTTGAACCCATCATAGAAGCTGAAAATGAGAAGGTTGACCTCATCAAGATTCAAGTGCAAGAAAGGGATGAAGAGCTTGCCAAGCTTAAGAAGGAACTTGATGAAAGCAAAAGGAAGCATCATGAAG
>APFE030646798.1:0-36996 GCA_000404065.3 Pinus taeda
ACCTTAGGCCACTCCACAACTTACTACCCTCAAGGTAATGGCTTGGCCGAGTCTTCCAACAAAAGCCTAATCAATATCATAAAGAAACTGCTGGAAGAAAACAAAAAAAACTGGCACAAGAAGCTCATAAATGCTCTGTGGGCAAACAGACTTTCCACCAAGAAATCCATTTGGATGAGCCCTTATGAACTTGTATATGGCATGGAAGCCAAGTTCCCTTCATCTTTGGGCATACCTACTATCAAATTGTTGCAAGAAATTCAGGCTGAACCGAATGACATGTAGAGAAGAGTTAATGAAACCATTCACCTTCAGCAAACTAGAGAACAAGTCTTCAACAGAGTTCAGATACTGCAGGAAAAACTCAAGAAAATGTTTGATAAGAAGACCAAAGCAGAGGATTTATGGGTAGGCAACAAAGTTCTAAGATGGGATTCACGAAGAGAAGACAAGGGCAAACACGCAAAATTCAATTTTTTGTGGAAAGGTCCATACAATATCAGCGCTGTGCAAGGCAATAACACCTATTTTCTCAAATCTCCAGATGGCAGCACAGCTAAAGAAGGCCCGGTCAATGGTCGGATGCTGAAGCAGTATAATGATCCTCTTGATTGAAAAGAGCAGATGGTGGTTTATTTTGTACATAGTTGTATATATCAGTATTTTGATGTTTGTAAGAATCCATAATGCTGGAGCACGCAGAAGAAAGCAGGCAGTGCTTTACAGTTTAACAACATAAGCGAAAGGAAAGAGCTGTTACCAAGTCTGAAAGTTCAAATCAATACAACAGTGAGGAAGAAGACATTCAAAACCAGCAACGACTAAAGACTAAGGAAATCTGACCTGCTGTTCTTGGCTTCTCACAAGGAGAAACCATCCCCAAATGGAGCCACTGTTAGCCTCCTACTGCAACAGGTTACTCATATTTCATGATTGACACTTTTACAGGCCAAATATGTCATACTTTGCATGCTGCAATGCTCCATATTTGCATAACAGTCTCCAAGCGGAGAAGGCCACTCAGAGTTCATTTAACTGCCTTCCAAATTTTGAAGAGTTATTCCGGTATCGCCAATTTTCAGTTAAAGGGAGGTCCAAACAACTTAATCTTGGTCTCCCTAGGTTTAAATTTCCTATTTTAGAATATAGAGAATGTAAATCTGTCCAAACAGCTTAATCTTGGCAGATTCTTAGATAGGTAGAGAATCAGAGTTGCCCAACAGCTTAATCTGGGCCCTCGGATGAAATAAGCGTAGTATGTAGATAGGAAAGCATGAAAAAGAAAAATGAAATGATGGGTTTGCAAGTCTAAGCGCACCCAAATCAAAAGAAGAAAAAATGTTAGGTAAGCAGGCTGGGTAGGTAGTTTTGAGGTTGCTGAATCTTGATTGCTGATCAGTTCCAGGTTTCCAGGTATCATCTTTACTCAGGACACAATCAGCAGGCAGTTCTATGTGAGAAGCTCAAAAACAGGTATAACTAACTTCCTTTCTCCATCTCCCTCAATCATTAACTAACTTCCCCAAAAGAGGTCAAGATCTGCTTGATACCTCTTAAGTTCCATCATTTTCATAGCATTTGCTTGGGTGAAGATCTGCTTTACTTAAAGTTGTTCCATACTCTCTCTGAAAAAAGGTTATATCCCCTTGTAACAGTCTAAGTTCTCCCTAACTTAGCGCTTTCTTACCATCTCCATATTAACTACTGATATTATTATTTAACTCCCTATATTTTCCCATCCCCCTACTAAAATTATGTAAATCATCCCCTATGTAAATATCCCTCCCCCTGGTTGAAAATAACCATAAGTGCCCCCGGGAATTGCTCAGTTTACCTGAAACTTAGCAAGAACCCTCATGCTGCCCCTTCAAACCAGCTTCTAAATACAATGGACTCCTTCCAGAGTATAGACCCCCTTTGAGGTTATCGGACCCCTTCTGAAGCCTCAAAAGCCTTTCAGACCCACTTACTCACTCTTTCTGATCGCAACAAACCCCTTGCCGACTTCCTTAACACTCCGCAGACTATAGAAAGCCAGATCGCATCGCAAGATCACAGTATCCTCTCCATGCAAGTTATGACCCATCCGTCACCACCCGACGCGATATCGCGATATTGGCGATCCGCGGTCGCAAGCGCCAAATGTCCAACTAAAACACCTTCTCGTTCCCCACCGATGCGATATTGTGATCGCACCGGAGAAGTTCATCGCATCGCCTTTAGTATCAGCACCCCACCATGTCACTTCTGTACCAGGGACCCACCACACGCTCACGTCATCCGCCGTACAGCTGACATCATGCTGACGTCAGCAGCCAGAAAGCCGAAAATTCGTGCAGGAAGAGAAATCACACTTCGGAGCTCCAAAACAAGAAACAGAGGCATTTTTCGATGCGCAATTAGCGCGAAGCACTAATCGCGCATCGCTACGGGAAATAGGCCGTTTCAGGGAATCTTTGTGGAATCTTTTGATTCCTTGGCCCGTTTTTCGCCGGAAAAGCCCGAAATCGCCCGTTCGTGCCAAATTGATCTGGTTTAAAGACAACAAAGGACCAATGACAGAGTTTAAAGTGTATCAGATCAAATCATCAGGTAGGAAGCGTGTCAAAGAGTATCAGCAGGTGGCGGAAACCATCAATGTAGCGGCAAAGAGTATCAGCGAAAATCTTAAGCAGCGGCCCAAAGCAAGAGAACATTTAATACCTTCCAGTGAGTCAAAGAAAGAGGGCGAAGCCACTCAAAGCCCTCAAATCAAAATCATTGCACATTTAACTCACACCAGAGAAGAAATACAGATCCCGAAGGACAATCATCCCAGCTGCACTGCATCAAGCCTCCAAGGGCCACATTGTAGTCTTTTCTGATTCAGCTACCTCTAGCGCAGCCAAAAGGACTTACCTGCATTTAATTCTAGCAACACTTAGATTTTTGAAGAGCTTTTCTAGCAGACCTATTTAGGTCAATTGTAATGAATGACTTTCTGATATTTTGCTTATATATACCACCCTGAACAATGTAGTGTGGGGTTGGTTGGTTGGTAGGTTGGTTAGTTAGTGAGTCGAAGACATTGCTTAATTTTCTTCCCAGCATTTTCTCCAAGTAGAGACCCGCACTGTACCTTTCATACTTTCTATAATCAAAGATTGTTGAAAGCGTGGATTTCGAAACTTCTTGATGTGTTCAATTGGCCAAGGAGTGATTACGGAATTCCTGTGCTTCTACATTATTCAATAAGTGTTTCTCTCCTCTGTTAATTTTCATGTTTTTACCATCATTCCGCCTTCTAAATTTCAAGAAAAAAGAATAGCTTAAGATTTGTTTCACTACACCTTAAGTTCAATTTCTGCATTTTTCTATGTTTTCATCAGAAATAGCTATGAGCATGTATACTTAAATGATCTTGTTTACGCTGTTTTTTTCACATATGAATGAGAATTTAGGAATTCTTACTGCCCTAGATCACCATTTCTCATTTCTCCTTTTTTAGTATGATGAATGATTCTTCTTTGCCTTTCATCTCTGATTTTCATTCCATCCTTTCAGTAGATTGATAATTGTATCCTGTGTGGCTATCCCGCTCCATAATCCCCTTGTGACCAAGAAAACGCAATAGCAAGCCTTAATCCATGACTCCATGCCCAATGGTCTGAAACTTATCACACCTTACCTTGCCTCTTTGCTTGAGATTCCTACCTTCCATCCAAACACAAACAAAAACCCCTGAGCCAAAAGCTAGCCTAAGATCATCAACAAAGTTGAATCATTATAGAGAGAGCCCTCTATGATTGCAGGTGGGCTAGAACCTGCAATCCAAAGATTGGTTTGTGGTTACCTCGGCCGTATCCCTATAAGGAGCCTAGGGACAACCTGAGTGATAACACCAAGCTTCCAATAACTCAATTCTTAACGAGAAGAAGGAAGTCGCTATCCTTTTGAGGCATTTTGTAGTGTTTTTCTCACTAAAATTTGGTGTTTGTAGGCATGTGAGTTGACTTGAATGGGTGTCGTGGGTGTTTTTAGGTTATTTTGGCATAACCACAACCCCTAAGGGTTTTTCTAAGCTAGTTTTAGCCCTTCTAGGGCCTTGCAACCCTAGTGGTAGCACTTTAGGTCTTAGTCGCAAGTCTTTGGGCTTGTTTGGGGTAGGTTGCAGGCCCTTGCAACCTCAATTTGGGTAGTTGTAGGCCTAAGTAGGCTTATCCCTCCTAGTTGTAGTCCTTGAGGGGAATTTCTCTAGGCCACAACACTACTTGGGAATTTTTCTCATTGATTCAGTCATTTTTGGGTATATTCATGGGACTTTGGTACTTGATGTTGACATTAATATTTCTGGTTGCAGGCCTAGGGTAAGTTTGAAAATTTTTTGTGATTTATTTTTACCATTTTTAGCCATAAATATTGGGTTTTCCTTACTAACTATTTGTTTTTCATACTTACTAGCCTTTTAACAAGAATTTCAAGGCCTAAAGTAGCTCAACAAGCCATCAACCAACCATAAGGACCCTTGTTTCAGTCATGAGAAGGTTGATCCATCTAATTACTTGATAACGATTTGCATTACAGGAGTTTGAAGAAGTTCTAATCCATTGGAAAGTCAACTTGTCATCTAACTAGGCCTATAAACTCAAGGGTTAGGCTCTCATACCCTCTTTCTCCTTATTATTTTGCAATTAGATATAAAGCATCATACTCAAAGTGGTATAAATTTGACTTGAACATTCTAAAGAATCCCTGAATCATCTCAAATTAAATCTCAAGCTTTAAGGAGTTGTGGCATTGCATTCATAATTTACTAAGTGATTTTGGGGGGCTTTCATGTGATTTGTAAGGTCTGATATACTAATTATTAGGTATGATATAACCACTTTAAATCCTATTCATAAGCATAACAATGGTAAATAATAAATTTCAAAGGGTCCTAAACTCATAAGGGCTCATTATTACCTCCTAAATCATTATCATTATTGTCTAATGCTATTGAAAAAGTGAAAGAAGTGGGTTTCTCTTAACTATGATCTATGAATATCCATATTTCCTTGCTAGTGATTTAATTTAATTTCCATTGTCTTTTTCATTGCATCATTTGCATAGTTTTGATTTGCATCTTAAGGCTTGCACATAAATCATTGGTGTTTGCATTGCAACCTCATCTAATGTGTTTGTAAGAAATTTCCTATATTCTAAAGTGGTTAACTAGGAAAGATTATGATATTGATGTCACTTATTTTCTAATTCTCTTGTAATGTGATTAGAATACTTTTATAACCTCTTACTTCTAATTGATAAGAAACATAAGGAATTTATTGTTAATTAAGAGAATTATCTTGTTTGATAACATTGTGATCATATAATAATCTTGTAATGTCATCTCCTTTCAACACTGGTCATAAGCTATATTGTGATCTCAATTGAATAACCCTATTTCTAATCTTTTTTCATTAGTATTGTTTCCTTTTGTTCCTAATTTGCATATAAATTGTAAAGGATTCATTAATTTGGTGTTTCATTCTTCTCATTTGTTATTTATTTGGAGCACTTGTTATTTTTTGAGATTGCTAATCATTGGATAGACCTTGAAGTGATTTATATTTTGCACTCTAGTGATGTTGTTTCATAAGAACATTGTTTTAATTGATATTGTTCCTAATATTTCTCTCTTTAGTACTTTGTATCTAACATCATAAGCATATAATCATAAGAAATTTAACTTAAAGTAGTTAAGACTCCATTTGATAATCTCACTTAAGTCAATCCATCATAACTTGCACTTAATACTAGCATTAGTTGTGCATTAATTAATTTACCTCCAAGCATAAGCTTTGTTGATAGAAGATAGGACCTCCTTTCTCACCCAAATTGCAAATTGTAGACCCTCGCTTCTGGTAAACATGATGAACTTGCAGTTTTCAGGGCCATAGTCCCTGCAACATCAGAGGAATTCAGGTGGCTAGAACTCTAGTGGAGGTATCGTTAATGAAGACATATATTTCTTACCCTGGATTTCTCTCCAAACCTACATTTGAGACTAATTTCAAAGAAATTAAGAGAAATTATTCACTTAGAATAAAAATTTAATCTAAAATTAGCCAAGAATATTCATTTCGCTTAGTTCTAGGTGTCACATATCATATAGGATAGTTTTCATCCTAGCAACAACTCTTCATCTAGTAACTTGGAAATTAATCTATGTTTTGCAAGTAAATCGAATCCTAAGGCACTGGTATTTGATTTATAACTTCAACAAATCTAATCAAGTTGTGCTAAAATAATTAAACTTTACAATCATCTTCAACCAAGTTGCTAGACCATTCAGTCATGTCTCTGAAACTCATTGTTTCATTCATAGGGACTACCCCTCTTAGCCTATTGTAGGGAGACAACTTAAATAGAGAGGGTTGGGATCAGAGTTACAACCTGTTTCTGGGAAAACTAGTGTCTTTTCGATCTGCTAGTCCCACTAAGATGGGTAGATATCTTAGAAACAAACAATCAAAGCAATTTGTGATTTCCTTTATGTATGATAGATAAGAGAGAAGTAAAGGGGACCAACCTGGATCTTCTGCTTGGCTCCTTGCTTGATTTCTCTCTCCCTTGATAGAGCTTGCAACTCCTCTCCTACTTGTCCCGCTTTAGAGAATACATATAGAGGCAATGCAACAAAACACCATCAAAGCATATTGATCTATAATATCATAAACAATGCAGAATCAGAAATACATTGACCATACAATTGCATTCACAAATAACAAGATTCACAAATACATGATTATATGGAGGAAAACTCAAAGAACTTTATTAAGAGTAGAAGAGAGAATTACAACCCAGATGTCTGATCCAACATCATCCTTCCAGCGTCAAAGCCCTCTTCACCTCATGAAAAGCAAGATCACCCAACAATACAATGCTCCTTCTCAAAGATAAACTAAGAGCACTTCCTTACAAATTACAAAATTTCGGCCTCTAGATCTCTCAGATGAGGGATCCATTTATAGATGTTTGGAGAGGTGTCAGTCATCTCTGGGTTTTTGATTAGTGTCATTCCACTTGTAGTTCTTAGTTCCACTTGGATGTTTCTTGGATCTCTTACTCATCCTTGGGCAAATTCAAAGAGGAAAGTGTCATAGGATAAGTTTCTAGAAGATTCCATGAGCATCCACTTAGTAAAATGTCTCAGACATTTGTCCATTCTTACTCATCGCACCCCACAGTAGACTTATTTAGTATGAATCGCACCTGGCTAGTGTAGGAGTCAGTATGCATCGCACCCTAATCATGGAGCAGTCAGTATGGTCCAATTTTGGCCAGTTCTGAGTGGTTTTTTAGGTGGAACTTTTGGGAAATGATGTAATCAGTTGATCATGATCCTTTAGGGTATGAAACAACACTTTTAGGGGTTAACGATCCCTTTGTTTACCGACATATATGATTGGGGTTTCAGTGCCCAAATATGTCTATAACACAACCCCTACCTTGAGCATTATCACATTCACATATATAATTTTGAGCAACAACATGTCCAACACTCTATCAAATCCTAGCCTTCCACGATAACACAATTCATATCTAGTAGTGCCACACATAAACCTAGATTTGTTTTTTACTATTGTCCAATAGTCCTTTCTTGGTTTTAACATATACCTACTCAATAATCCCACTGCAAGTGCAATGACTTGTATAGTACAAACCATTCCATACATTAAAGTTCCAACTGTGATAACATATGGAACACGAGACATGTCATTTTCTTCTTCCTATGTCTTGGGACATTGATCTGTAGATAAATTTACACCTAGAGGAATAATCACTTTTACAAGTTTACATTCCTTCATATTAAACATCTGCAATATTGTCTTAACATAATTTTTTTTTTTACTTAATCAAAGTTTCATGTTTGCTTGATCTCTTTTGATTTCCGTGTCCAAGATAAAATTTGCAGCACCAAGATCCTTCATGTCAAATTTAGAGCACAAATAAATTTTCACTTCTTGGATGATTTCCCTATCATTTCTAATCAACAATATATCATCCACATACAACACTAAATAAATTAAATTTATTTGAAATACATAAAATGATCCACTTTGATCTTTGTGAAACCAGGTCCTAATATATAAGTATGAAAATTTTGATACCACATCCTTGGTTATTGCTTTAACCCATACTGAGACTTTTCTAGCCTGCATATTGGCTCTTTCTTTCCTTTCACAATAAATCATTTTGGTTGCTTCATGTAGATTTATTCTACTAGATCCCCATGTAGAATGTTGTCTTCACATCCATCTGTTTTACTTCAAGATCAAGATAAGTAGCAACAAATAAAAAAAATATAATAGAAGTTAACTTGGAAACAAGATAAAAACATATTGCTAGAGTCAATTTCCTCTACTTCGGAATAACCCTTTGCTACTAACTGAGCTTTGTATTTCTCCATTATGCCTTCTCCATTCAACTTCTTCTTAAACACCCATTTTCTACCAATGGCATTTCTTCGAGCTGATAACTCTACTAGATCTGAAGCCTCATTCTTCTCCAAGGCTGCCATTTCTTAAACCATGGAATTTTTCCATATTTTTCCATCCTTTTAATCCAGTACGTCCGTGATAATCCTAGAATCATGATCAATAAAACAAAGCAAAATTTGAATACAAATTAGGTGGAGTATATATTTTTGGTTTCCTTCATTCCCAAATTGATCCCTTTAGTGTCAGAATATGCAATTCTTCTTCTTCTTATTCATGCTATTTTGTAGAATTTGATTAATCATCCTTCAAATCAAACTATATCTTTTCTAGTTCTTTATCCCTTGGGAGGATTTTCTATTTGAAAACATCTTGACTTCTCTAAATACCACATCTCAACTATACACTAACTGTATAGTTTCTGGGTTCCAAATCTTATAACCTTTCAAACCATATTTATATCCAATAAAGATATGCTTTTTGGCTTTCTTATCTAGCTTACTCCTACTTTCCTTCAGAACATGTATATAAGCATCACAACCAAATAGTCTGAGATGTTTAAGAGAAGATTTATTACTAATCCATACCTCATGTTTACTCTTATAAACCAATGGTGATGAGTGTGATCTCTTTACTAGGTAACATGTAGTATCCACTACCTCTACCAAGAATTTCCATCCTAACCCAGCACCATTGAGCATGCTCCTTGCTTTCTACATCAACATCCTATTCATTCTTTATACAACTCCATTTTTTTAGGTCTGTATGGAGAAATATTCTTCCTTGCTATACCAAATTTCTTACATAATTCTTTGAATTCATTTGTAAATAATTTTTCATTGGTATATGTCCTCAACACCTTAATTTTCTTCTTTGTCTGATTCTCCATAAGAGCCTTAAACTCTTTGAATTTATCAAAAAATTCAAATTTCTTCTTGAGAAAACGCATCCATGTATTCCTCGAGAAGTCATCTGTAAAAGAGACATAGTACAAAGATTTACCTAGTGATGGAACTGTCATAGTTCCAACCACATCATTATGCATGAACTATTATATTCCTTCTGACCTCATAAAACTATAAGAGAATCTTACCCAATTTTTCTCTTCTCATATAAACAATTAAAAAAAAAATATAGATCTAGAGAGAAATTAGGCATGCCTTCTACCATGCCATTACACTATACTACTCAAAGGCCCATCTCTCCAATATGTCCTAGTCTTTGATGCCATAGCACAGTCTTTTCTCTAGAGATTTTAGGATTTTTTCTTTCTTCTGCCCCACTCTTAGGAACAATAGAACTATTGCACCCATCACTAACAATGCTTTTTAGTGTCTTATATATACTTAACATTTCTCCTCAAACCATCCTATAGGTATAATTTTCAAACACTATTTTCTTACACTTACATCACTCATCACGCTTACATAAATCAATTTTTTGACTAGTATTGGGATGTACAAAACACCAAGGAGTGTTCTAGTCCTTCAACCCATGAGGTTCTACTTGAATTTTCCTCTTCCGATGGTTATGCTTATGAATATAATTTGAAGTGATTATATCACGAGTATATAATCTTTCATACTCATAAAACCACTCCCTTTGAGGATTAATATGAAAGGATGCACCTAAGTCAATAAGCCATATCTCATGATCTACATTTGTACTTGAAGAAGTCAAGTACACATCCCCTCCTTCATTTGAGGAGGTTATTTCTTCCATGAAAAGAGCATATTCAAATTCCTTCACTTTCTTAGTAATTTTAGATCTATAATATTTCTTGTAATGCCCTTCTTTTCCACATCTCTAATATACCTTAAAAAAATTCTTGGATTTTAGTAATTCCTCTAGATTGAAATCTCCCACTCGAGGACTTATTTTTATTTCTATTATAGGAGCATCCTATTATTGAAAAGGCATTTCCATTTTGGCTCTTCGTGATTTTCCATCTCATTTCCTTTGATAACACAGATGAGACTATTTCGTTAAAACTTAAATTAGTTACATTACTAGTTATGGAAACAACCATACTACACCAAGAGTCTAATAAAGAACATAACAAACTCATGACTTGTTTTCATCTTAAATAATAATATTAATATATAGTATTTGACTTACCACAATATTGAATGCATTTAGATGCCTTGTCATTGAGTCTTCATTTTTCATCCTTAGGTTTCATAGATTTTTCCATGGGAAACATTTTCTCGTGAAGGAGTTAGACTGATACAAAGCCCCTAACTTGTTCCACAAGGCCTTTGTTGTAGCTTCCCTAGTAAAATTCATTAATATTAAATCTAAGAGACGCAATCTTATTGTGCTCATTTCATTTTGATCCAAATTTGTCCAGAAATCCAAATTAGTGTAGAAATCTAGTCCACAACAATCCACTAATCTCTATCCAAAAAAATATATTTTATTCTGAGCTACCATCACTCAAAATTCTACCCATTGAATTTCTTAATCTCTATCTTTAAATTTCTTGCAATTTCTTTTCACCACAGGAATCACTTCTAGATTTATCCCACTATAGCAAGGTCTATGATAGGCATAATCTAAACCCATTAAGAACAAAGGCATCACCTTAAAGTGAAAATTACTTTGAAACCAAATGTAGGTTTTAACCGTATACAATTAATTACTACAAATGGATTTTTAATAAAACATAAAAGGTGCAATGGAAAACACAGACATTAACACATATTTGATCATAACAACGCAAACCATGAAAAGCAATAAGATGTTTTCAATATATTCTTTTCTACATTAAACAATGCAATATATATCTTGTGCATCTATCAATCACCAATCCATTTAACTCTAATTATAATACAATTGCATTTCCTTAAATAAAACTACAAAACCATTACAAAAACAACCAAGTGCCACAAAACGGCTTTTAGCAAAAACTGTGTCAAAAATTGTCAAAAACATATGCAAAAAATCAGAATTTTTTTATTTTTATTTTTATGGTTCTACTACTAAACCCCATAATAAATGGGGGATTTGGACCCCTTGCAACCCCCCCACAATTCTTGACACAATGTACAACATGTGGAGATAGTTATGCAAATAATATAACACATAACCAACATGAACAAGAGTTCATTAAGCAAAACAATTAAATTCATAATGAAACATCATAGACAACTAATCCATTACCCCTCATTAAAAAACAAGTGAGAATTAAGAGTCCAAAAACTTACTGAAATGATCGAGAGTGGGATTTCAAGTTTGGTTTAATTTTTAGCCATCTTTATCGTTAAAATTTTTAAGGTGTTTTTTAATTTCCAACATGTACTATATAATAACCTTGGATGGGATGATAAGTGAGGTGATGTGAGGTAAGGGTGGTATAGCCACCATTTCCTCAGGGCTCAACTAAAGGAGACATGCCTGCCACCCTCTTCAATCTTTGCAACATGGCATATGATTAGTGTGCCACCTGGTATTTTGTTAAACTTAATATGTCATCTCTAGTGTATGGCAATGGATTTGGATGGATGGTGTCTGATACAAGAAGATATCCTAAGATAACTTGCTTTGATTCGTGATGGTATTCATTGCACTACAATTTGGCTATTGCAATTCTTATTTTCTCATGCTAGGATACTCATAACCTATAAATTTCACTACATTTGTTTTGAAAGAACGTCCCTTATTTTGTGGGTGGGTCTCCTGATTGTCTCGTGCTTTGCTAGAGGATGTTCTTGATGTTGAACTAAGCCCTCTTGGTCCGCATCATTATGCCCCTAATTAGTTATAATGTGGGTTCTTGAATTTCTTCCCTCTCATTTAATAGTCATATTTGGAGGGACCCATGGAAAATGTTGTAACTCTCAGTGCCCTACAACAATTTCAAACAATGGTTTGCTATTTTATGGATATAACTTAGTTATTATACCTCCGGCCTCCTCTCGTATTCATTATTTTGGTCAACGATGGTCTCAACCTATTCGAAAATAGAAACAATTGTGACCCATCAATGAGATAAGTATTGTCGTGATGCTAGTGGGTAAGGTTCTCACGAGGAATCACATGAAAAAGCTAGAGCCTAGTCCTTAGCTCGACTCTTTCGCATGCAAACTTTGGTCAAAGCCCAATAGGAATTATGTGAGGTGGTTGAGGAAATAATCACAAAGCATGAATCTCACTCTAACTCTAAGGTCATTGCAACTGTGGTTGATTGGGTGCTTGAAATAGGCCATATGAGGGGGAAACAAAATCAATGCATGAATATTATGGATCCCTACAAGAAACTAAAGCCATTCCTTGGCCCTAGTTATTCTTAAAGAAAATGACACAAAATATTAAATTATCTTGATGATGGATGAGCTCCAACTACAATTCAAAATTATGGACAAATGTTTGGCAAGGATCGAGGCAAACATCATATGCGTTAAGGGAGTAGCTCCTCCAGACAAATGTGGTGACCCTATGCTTGTTGAGGTGGATGTTTCCACCTCTTCTTACTTTCTAAATGTCAAAGTTTCTTTTACATGTTTGTTTCTTTAGTCTACCTAACCATGTGAACATTGTTAACATTTCTTTATTTTTCATGGAAGTTTCGTTGGTTGATAAGCTTTGGCTTTTTAATATTTTTGAAAAATTATGTTATCTATATATTTTTGGGAAATATTATCTTACGTTATGGCAATGGTTTGATTTCCCTAGTGGCGAACAAAAGGCACACATGGAGCAAGACAATCTATAATTCCGTCCAATTAATAAAGCCCTTTAATTTACCAAAAAAAAAGGAAAAGATACTAAATAATACTATATAAGTGAGAGCGTATTTAGGAAATAATTCTAGTTTGGTCAAATAAAATGACGTGTTTAAGATAATGTGAATGTTTGGTGATGGCTAAATTAGAGATGCACTTGTGAAATGTGTTAGCTACATGCTTCTTCAGATAGGCTTTGGAATATATGTCAATTTAGCCAATATATGATTTTCCACATAATCATGATATTGGTAAACTCCTTGGCCAATCATACAACAAATTTATCCTTAATATTTCTAAATAGTTATATAATGGTTTTATGAGGTTTAAAAAAATGATATTCTTTTTAGCTAATATCTTATAAATATTATTACTAATGCCTTGGATATAGGATAGAGAAATAAGAGTTGGAGGAGGAGAAGAGGGAGGGGATATTTTGTATTTAGATTGGATGATTGAGCAATTATTTTTATTAATTTGAGTGACTGAGTAACAACTAGTGACACAACCCTTAGTAAGAAGAGATTTCTCTTTCTTAAGGTGATAGAGAGCAAAGATGTAAATGGCTCGCATTACTAGAATTTTAAGAATTGTAGACTTTTTGGTTGGATTATGATGAGAATGGACATAAGGGTATATGTCCATGTGAATAATCTATGGACTTGGTGGTTAACGACGTTGTTAGGTTAATGGGAGACAAGAACATCCACCAAGGGAAGAGTTACCATTTTGTATTTCCATAGTAATTAGCATGTAGGGAGGTGGAGGAATGATATTAATATGGTTAAAGAAGAAATTCAACAAGGGAAGGCCCTAAGACTCAATAATGAAGGTATCATCAACAAATTAAAACCAACATTTTGACATTCAATGAAAGTTGTTTAAGGCTAAAGCCTCAAAATTTTCCATAAAAATATTGGCAACCATTCAAGATAAAGTCGAGCCCATGCTTGTAACTTCTATTTTCTCACAACATATACCTTCCATGTTGAAGAAAGTAGAAAGAAAATTAAAAAAAAAAGGGTTTTAAGGTCAAGTAATTTGGAAATAAGGTAAAGAACTTTAGGAATAAGAATTTTGGTGCATGAGACAACATTGAATTGACCATGATGTCATGTTCATCTAGGGGAATACATGAGTTTTTTAAATAAAATCAAAATAATCTTTAATAATTAAGGGGGTCATTCCAATACACAAATGAAGTTTATGGGAATAAAGTGAGGGAGGGGATATTGGGTGTTCGTATAGCACTTACAATATGTATAATAATAACGATGCCTTTCTTATGAATTTTGTGCTTCCTATAGATTCTTAAGGTTGGAGGGTTATTAGGAATAACATAATTTTAACAAAAATGTGCCAAAAAAAGATATGATGGCTTTGGTGACTAAGCTAGTTATGTCATGAAAGAGGTTTATAGAAATAAGATGAGAAAATCTCTTGAATTTTATATTTGTGTCAAAATTATTTATAAATAACAAATTATTTCTTTTAAAACAATTTTATTGGGGTTATTTTAACTTTATATATTTTAAAATTAGTGGAGAGGAAAAAAATAAATAAGTAATATTTAAATTTGAAACATAATCTCAACCACGCTTATTTTAATGTTGATGATTATCTCACAATGTTTTTTAACTTTATACGCTGGTGATTACCTCAATGTTTTTTAACTTTATACGTGTTATATGCACGTCAAACTTTGTCAAGTTTGTTTTATTTCAATATCAATAATTTTTTAATCCTTATATGTTTTATATGTACGACAAAGTTCTCAAGTTGAGTTGGATTCATATTACAAGTGTTTTGTTTGTTCATGAGAATAGTTAGCGGGAGTCTTTTTGTTGTATTAATAGGTATATTCATAGTGGCAATTGTAAAATGTGTGATTATAGAAAATTTAATGCGTTTCACATGGGGCGGTGTTTAACACCGCGGTGATGAGAGAGAAAAAAATTGCACGGGGTGGTTATAGCGGTGTTACACATCGCCCAATTCAGTGGGGCATTAAATTTTCTATGGGTCACAAAATGGAGTCGCATAACATAAACTGTTCCATTTTTATATTTATTTAAATTAATAATATTATTTAATATTTATATATAAAATAATAAATAATTTATTTATGTTAATATTAATTATCATAAATATGATTTTAAAATGATTGATAAAATTATTTATAAAATGAAATTAATATAATTTAATTTAATTTTATTTTTTATTTTCAAATTATATTTATATATTAATATGTTTTTATAAATATGTGATTTTCCAAGAACAAAAATAACTAACTATTAAAACTCAACCAATGATTAACAATAAGATTCAACCAATCAAATTAGTAATAAAAAATAAAATTTTAAAAAATTTACACCCTTATCCTTTTCTTAACTTGTAACCACAAACAATGTAAAACCTTACCATTCATTGTTATACCACCTTCAACATAAAAGATATTTTAAGAATTTACAACATTATTTTAACTACATAATTAGATACTAACAAAATACATACATATTATTTGCACATACCTAATGCATATATTTTTGCTTTTTTATTATCTACAAACAATCTTAATCTTAATTTTCATTCTTTATATTAACAATGCATTGTATAAGATTATATAAGTAATTATTATTATATAAGGATTATCCAAATTATTACAAGATTATATGTTAACCATAACTAATGTGCAAGTAGGGAATAACACCATGCATGTTATAGGTGGGAATTGAATTTAAAGATAAAATTTTACTAAATATATTAGTAATATAATATATATGGATGATAATGATTAATATTTATTGGGATTTAATTTGTTTCTTAAATTTTAAGAAGGAAATAAATTATTTGGAATTTTTAAAGATTTATTTTTGTATTTGGAGGGTATGAAGAAAAGTATTTCAAGACCATTTTAGTTTTGTTGAATTAAAAGGTTAGGAACACTGATATTATGACAATTTTTTTGAAAATGACAACTAATCTGAGTATATCTTAGAGAGTTTAAGAGAAAGTGTTTTTCATCTTCAACTCTTTTAGTGTCACCAAAGGTGATAGACTCTTTCCTCCCATGGTGTTTTGGGAATTGACAGATGGCTAAATTCACAATGGAGTTGATGAGAATTAGTTGTTATCTTAGCACTATTTATTTTCTTCTTTACAATACTCAAAATATAGATATGCTTTTGATTTATTACATTAGGGTTGAACATTTATAACATCATAATTTATCTTTAATCTTTTTTGTAAGTTTGACAATGGCAAGACTACATCATGGTCATATTCAAAAATAACACCCAAATAAGATGGGGAATTGAACCAATGGCTTAACATCTAAAAATTTCTTAACAATACACTTAATCACCATCTATCCAAAACCCATAAACTTTTTTCTTAAATTTTAATATATTACTATTTTAATATTATTCTTATTTACAAAATTATCTCATCCTATAACCATAGTGATCTAAATAAAATTATATATCTTGTCAGTTAACATATATCATCTTCTTAGGAAAAATATTTTAGTTTTAATATGTTTTAAACATATTGTCTTTTCTTTATTTAACTTTTTTTTTCTTATAATTATTTACTATTCGTTATTTTATTTTTATGTGTATATTTATTTAATTCCTACCATCTTAATTATCATGGGAAAATTTCTGGTAGAAAGTAAAAAGAAAAAAGCATTTCCTTTCCTAAAATTCCATTAATAAATTGCAATCTTATTACATATATTTAATAAAAATACGACAATCAAAAAGTCTATTAAAAATACGAACATCACAAAGTCTAGTCATTTGGGAAAATTTTGGGAAAAGTTTTATAGAATAATATATTTGTAATCTTTTATTAAAAATAAATAAATTCATTATTTTAAAATATTGAAGTATTAGTTTGTATAATACAATAAAATTTTAGAATTATCCAATATATAATGTTGTTTTTAATTTAAAAAGGTGTGTACTAAAAATATTTGGCTAACGTTTACCATCAGCACTGGGGCTCTATTGCTCAAAGCAATATGTCAACAAGTTTTAGAGTTTTTTTTTACATTTATATTTTTTTTATGGCACATTTTAATTTGATAGCAAATATGTTACATATTGTCTAGATGAATTCATTTGCTTGTTTTTTTTTCTTAAATGCATTGTGAATAGACACATACTTCGAGGATGAGGGAGAAATGTCATTCGGTCTATATGATTCTTCCCCATTATATTTTTGATTTGCAAGTTAAATATAAAAGGAATATGCAAAGAAAAGATAACCATCCATCTTATTGGATGTTTTACAGATCATTCTCTATTGATTAGCACTCATGACATCTCCACTGTTTCATATCGGAATCCCTAAGCTCGTGATGCATGTCGCCTTTTTAAAGGGATTTCTGAGGAGTTTGCTCTACCGCATTCTTGGGGTTTTCAAGGAACCTACCGAAGATGTGTGGGAAGATGAATATATGATATCAATCCTTGTTGATATTGTGGTTGAGGACCATCAACACCAAGTTCTTTAGTTGGGAAGGTTCTATGTGATCCACGAGGAATTAGGGCATGAGCTTCAAAATGACGATGTTGTATGTGTTGTTTTCTTAAGTGAGTTTGCACTGGATGAAAATTCCTTGCTGCCTACTAATTTTCTTCATGTTTACCATAAATTGTGTTTGGAAAAATGGCTCGATGTTTAATCTCAGAAGAGATGTCCTTTTTGTAGATCTCCCTTAACTATAAATTGGGAAACAAAAGAGTTGAGGTTTACAGAAAATGATTAAGAAGGTAGGTTGTCGATCTATGTATTTAACTATTAAAGATGTCTTATCTCCACAATACAATTTAATTTTCTATGTTTGAACATGGAATTGAATGGGTTTCAGTTAAATGAGTTTGTGATTCTGGAGATTGCAATTTAATTTTCTATTGTTTGAACTTTTATCCATCTATATATTTGCTTTTGCTTTGTATTATTGCTATGAGAAAATGTGTATGATTATCGGTATTAAATTTTAGTAATTATAATCTTGTATTATATAAGAGTAATTATATGAGGTTTAATAATTTTTTATTTAATTTTTAAGTTTTTTTGGAAATTTTCTCATTAAAATTAATAAATGTTGGTTGGTAAACCCATATTCTTTAAATAACACTTATTATAGAGTTTTAATTTGGAGATTTTAGTTACACACAATTTCATTTGATCTGTCATTCAAAAGTTAAGTATTATTTCATCTATTGATATTGATATTGTTATTAATATTTTATTATTTTACATTTTTAATTTTAAAACATAATAAGAAATAAATATAAAAACTATATATATATATAAATATATCAAAAGAAAAAAACTCATTGATAAATAGTAAATCATTAAAGTTACAATAAACATTTACATGGGAATGCCCAAATTGTTAAATATATAAAAATGATTAATAATTGGAAAATATGTCATTGTAACTTTTTACTTCGTACACGTTTAAATTTAGTTCACAATACTTTCAAACATAGTAACTCAACTACTTAGAAACTTCAACATATAATATCAAATATATCATTTTAACATTATATATAATAAATTTAGTTTTTTGTGTAATGCAATTTTAAATTTTGATAAAAGGCTAAATTTCAATATAAAAATCTTTTATAAATCTGAAATTTAAAAATTTTTGTTTATATTTTTTCTTTTCTTCCTCATAATGTTATGAAATCTGGATTCTTATAACTTTTTCTTTATACTAAGTTGTAAAGCATTTTATTATTTAGTTGTAGTAATGTCATCATTTAAATTTTGAATAAAATATTATAGAATAAATACACAAATCATGTATAAAAACTATATAATCAAGAGAAATTATGCGAGATAATAAGTATAAGACTAAAAAGTTACATAATAAACAAAATCTACATGGTGTCAATCTGCCAAAAACCAAGCCTAACGACATTGCCACCAGGTGGATCTTGTTTACTGTTAGTATTCATGTTTATTATAACCCGAAAATTTCATTTGAAAGACATCCATAAACATATGGAGAGTTAAAAGGATCCTATCTACTTATTTGTAAAATTTATTTTTTTTGTAAATTCAATTTGCACATATGTACTTATATAAGAATGAATATTAAAAGACCATATTTATTACCTAGACTATAATTACAGTAAATAAATAAAATAAAGTAAAAAATAAATTATTTATTTAAATGATTAATTATAATTGATTTAATAATTATCAAAGAAATTCCTCCGATCAGGGTGAGACTGGCGAAATGGAGTCCTCGAGATCCATGTCATGGTTATAATTATGGGAAAGAAGGACGGTGAGGGATATTTGTAAAATATTAAACAAAATTAACACACATGAAAAAATACCTGAGACATAGAAATGACGGACAAGGCCTCAGCCTTATTGTATTCCTCTCATAATGCAATGTACAAATAATGATAATAATACAGATAAATACATGAGGAAGTTTGTCTCAAGATAGTATGTCTATCTTGGACACTATGGTTGAGCAAATCTCTCAACCAAACACTAATATAGGAGCATAACTAGTTGGAGAGAATCTCTCAACCAACTAAGCCTAAGGTGACTCCTAACCATGAGGAACAAACTCAACCCGGAAAGGTAGGATTAAATCCAACTTTCTTGATTATAATTAGTTTAATTATTTTGGACTTATAATTGTTTTAAAAACATGAGAGTGAGGCTAAAAATATTGTCGAGGTCCTCATACACTCGCCAACCTTTACGAGGTGGCTAGATGCATGCAAGGCATTAATGATAATTAGAGCGACTAGTGCGATATCTTATTCTTGGAATTTTATGCTACAAGTTTAGTTTGAGGAGGAGGCATTGTAAGTAGTTTGGTTACAAGTTGAGACGAAGTCTTAGACGTGCTCTTGAAGATCCCTTCAAAAGCCGATAGATTGGGTACAAAAATTGTCTTCCATTATCCAGTGGCCAACATCTACGGGTATGGTTTATCAATGAATTTTCCCCTTTCGACTCCTCTGCATAATTTTTTTATGATAAATCATGGCAAACGAGTCTCTAAGACAATGTTTCAGGTTAGAAATATTACATTTCAAAATTTGTGGAAGGACAACACTGGTTTTTCTGATTGGTAGCCTTAATTTTTAAGAATATTTTTCGGCGGAAATCACATTATAATATTGTTTGCGATGCGTTTCGAAGAAAAAAGTGTTGTTCATCATCGACAAAAGTATTATAATGTGATTTCCATCGAAAAATATTCTCAAAAGCCTTAATTTTATCAAATTGTCTTTGTTAGTTATGGTATTTTACTCTCCCAGATGGGATTGTACTCGAGGTCTGTTCTCAGGCATGCACTTTGTATTTTATGCATGGGTGCTTGTGTTTTATTTCTTGTCCTTTTGTTACTTATGTTGGTCATTAAGCGAAGAGACTCTCTAAGAAAGTACCACCTGAATGGACTATGTGTTTTGTTCTTTGAAGGCTCGGGGAGCCATGGGTTGATGATGCTGACCTTTATCAATATACCCATATCATATTTGGAGAAAAATGTTTGTTTTATTGGTTTGCTTCTCATAGTTCTGTGGATTTCTTCTGTGATATACCTTCACGTGTCCACTCCAGGTACACACATCAGTTTCATAAGCTTTCCACCTGCATTATGTTAGGGTTTGTGGGTTGTTATATTAGTGCAATGATTCATTTTCGTGCCCAGGGAAGTCCTACCATGGTGCGACCTACCTCTGGAACATGTTCCATGTCGGGAGAGACTAGGGGCTAAAATCGTAATGTGGGGCTTGGACGTGGTGGCAGTCGGCCCCAGCCACGTCATGTTCAGGGTTGCAGTCATAGAATGACCTCTGGGGTTATACATGAAGCGACTCAAGCCTACTAGATTGGTACTCATCCTCAGATCTGCCAACTTATATCTGGGTGGGAAGCATATTTGAATAGACAGGAAGTGCAAGAAAACATGGAGGTTGAGAAATGGTTAGAGTTGGTACCAGACCTTGATCATACGATAGGTTGATCCTCTTAGTCTAAACAGACCCTCTACCTATATTGGCTCATGAAAAATATTGTGGCAAGGGCCATATCAACTCCTACAGCTACTCCGACCAAGACTCACCCTATTCTTCCGGAATTTCATAAAGAATTCCAACTTACCTAATTGTATATTCAACAACAGAATGCCCACCTCAGCCGCATAGAAAATCATATTTTGTGTCTCCCTCAAATGGAATTACCAAGCTCGAGTGCAAAATACCCACACCTGTGGACTCTTCTGATTATTGGTAGTATGTCAAGTCTAATGTGTTTTTATTTTTTTGTTAAGTATAAATGTAGGATGTGTGTCCTTTTATACTATGTCATAGATATTTAATTATGAGATGAGATAAGGATACTCAGACATATATATCTCTACAAGATAGTCTTAAACTATTTTTCTTTTGGATGGGTTATAATGTGGTATAGTGGCCAATAGATCTGGTTTCCCACTAGGCAGATTGAGGCCACCTTACCATCTGAGCATGGATGTAATATGCTTTTTTTTATGAATGAATGAAGAAGGTCCTTCCAAGCTTACAAAAAAAAAGTATCAAAGAAATTATAATTTATTGAATAAGCCATTATTAGTTTTAGAGTGTAAATTAATTCATACGTAAACATGTATGGCTTAATTTTTGAAACAAACATAGACTAAATAATGTTAAATATTCAAAATTAAATATTTTAATAATATTAAAGTTTATAATTTTCACAAATTTTGATTGAGTAGTTTTCTCGATGGTTCCAAGAGCTTTGTAAACCTTTTGTAACAACCCTGGTTTCAATTTTCATGTAATGAAGGATAATAAAGGAAAAATAAGACGAAGGTCATGGGACACATATTCCAAGTTGAACGTTAGGAAAATAGTCTAGTGGGAATCACTTTTGGTTTATATTTGGCTATGGAAATTGGAAAAGGCATTGGAAAAGGAAAAGATAAATTAATTGGAATTTAATTATGAGAAATAAAGGAAAATAGGAGAAAAGGGTGGTGAAGATGAATGCAAGGGAAATTAGAGGAAAATGAAGGAAAATGAGATCAATAATAAAAAGTCATAAGAGTAACAATTCAAAACTTTTATGAGTTTAGTGTTGGCACTCTCATTTATTCTCTCTCTCTCATACAATGTTGCACACTTAAAGAATTATAGGATAATTTTGGCATTCACTTGGATTTGGAGACAGGAAAGAAAAGGAAAAGCAAAGGATCAGAAGGAGAAGGTTTGATCGACAGTTTCAGCAAGAGGAGTTTGCAAATAACAGGTTTCATGTGTGATTTCCTAATTGAGATGCGAATTCATGGTTCATGAATTTGTTAATTTGTTTCATTTTTTGTCATTAGCATGGGTTTTTATTAGTTTTATAGTTGTTTCATCCTTGCGTTGCCATTTCCTAGATATACATGGTGTGAAAGAATTCATTTCTTGGTTGAACTTTGGATTGCCGGAAGGTTTTGAACTGGGTGAAGTGGCCTCAGGAAAATTCCCATGGATTGCAATTCAGATCATTTTCTCTAGTAATCCCTCAACAGGTGGGTGGAGATAGGAAAATTTCTCAAGGTATGGTGAAAAAATCTCAGGCATCCAAGCTCGGTTTGGTTTTGTGATCTTGGAACTGGTTTAGGTGAGATCATGGTAGGTTGAGCGTGGAGGTGGTTTAAACTCTAGAGTCTATGGTTGATTATATCTTAGTTTATCCCATGAGATCCAACATTCATGCTTGGAATATGGCACAAGGCTCATTGGCTAAAAGAAAGATTTGGTTTAGCTCAATCTCTAATTAGGTGTTACATGGAAGTCCTTAACTTGGTTGGATTTGGAATTTATTAATAAGATTTATTTTCCTATAATCGTCTATGCACACTTGTGCTTGTTATTATATGGATTTTATGGATGATTTGTCATGGTTAATATTCTAGTTATATGTTGGTTATAAGCATGGTTCTATGATGTGCTCTAGTTATGGCTCTTATTCATAATTTGATAAGTATTTGAATGATTGATGAATGCATGGGATGAAAAGTTTTGTTGCATCTACTTGAGAGGGCATTAAACCTTCTTGGCGATTCTCATATGAAGTTTAGATATTTATGATCATATGTGAATTCATGACCTGTAACTTATATGTTTACCATATGTTTGGTGAACTATCTATCATGGATTAGGCATGTCTAGGTCAAGTTCTTTCTTGAGTTATGAATGGATAACATTGTTATCATCTTAATCATGATTCTGGAAAGTTAAAAATAGTTTTGGGCAGTGGTCTATGGGCTAGCCTAGAAAAGTGGCGCAGATCTTAGAACTTCTAGCAGAAAACTGGAGTTTTTGGGTGATAACCACATGGACGCAGGCCTATGTGTGTTGTTGGGACCTCATAACTGCAATGAAGTTTCATTTTGCATGTGTTTGGGGAGTTTCCCTTGTGAAAATAACCCCAAAACAAGGTTTTATCACCTAAGGTGGTTTGCAGACTCCAGAGTGGTTTATAGTCCCTGAGGAATGTCTAAAAATTGTCAGTGTGTTAGCCCCATTTCCATAACTGCAACTTGGAGGTTGGGTCATGTCATAGTATCACTTTTCTCACATTTACCCGGGAGAGATTGTAAAAGCGGGTAAGTTTGGGAGGGGCATGCTACAAGGTGGTATCAGAGCTTCTAGGTTCAAACACATGGATTGGATGGGCTAGATGTGATTTTTATGAATGATTGTTTGTTGTATGCCGTCATTGTAGTGGCTATGGTTGTCATGTATATAGTCGGTGTTACAATCTGAGTTATCATGCATGATGTCGAGAGGTTGATGTGTTGGTCTCATTATATATATATATATAAATATATATATAATATATATATATATATATATATATATATATATATATAATATATATATATATATATAATATATATATATATATATATATATATAAATATATAATATATATATATATATATATATACATGTTAATCCAGACTTATTTGTGCAGATAATATCGCCTCCTCTGAACTTCATTAATGTATGATTTGATAAAGTTTTCTATTCAATTTTTCTAACATGGTATGTTTGCAGGAAGAGAAAGATCATATATGAAGAGTAGAATGGTGGATTACATTTCATATCACACTCCTTGTAGATAGGCTAAGTAGCAAGGAAATGAGTATTATCCTAAGATAGCATATACATTGACAAGTTTGAAGGCAAAAATCAGAAGTTTCAAGGTGTTATCCCACACAATGTCCGAGGCTAAGAGGAATCGATGGAGGTAACCACAGACCAAGCTTTTAGTTTGGTAGCTAGCCCTACCAAACCAGAGAGGGCTCTCTATATGAAATCAAAGCCAAAATATGACTGAAATATAAAGGATTTTAGGCTAGGTAGCTAGGCTCAGGTGAGTTTTGGGAATTTTAGGGTTTTTGATGCTGGATAAGGGAGAAAAATCAAGTAGCTAGGTTAGAGGGTCAAAGGGATACAACACTAAAAATATGAAGGAGCAAGGTAGCAATACTTTTGTGATGTATCATAGGGTTTGTGAGTGTAGTATGGTGTTTAGAAGAAGTATATAGGTATTAAGGAGCATGAAACATGAATTCATTAAACAAGAGAGAAAGTGACACATAATAATTTTCCATCAAAATAGAGCTTAATGTAAAGAACTACGTTTATAAACTGTAAGGAAAACTATTGAAGAGTCGATGAATGGAAAGAGAAGATGAATATCTTTCATATAAAGTAATAACAGAGGAAAAACAACATCAAAAACTTACTGCACATGAATTCCTAGATAATAGTTGCAAACTATATCCTTTGATTTCCATAAAATGTCGAAGTACAAGCTACAATAGTTTTCTCCTCTCAATTCCAACCTATTCTAGAACTAATAAACTGATACATAAATACCAAAACAACCTCTTCCCAGTCTGAAGGGTCAAATCCATGACTCTAAGAACTATTCAATGAGGTTTTCTAACCAAACCCTAATGTCTAGGGAAGTTGAAACAACTTCTATAATTAACTTTGACTATAACCTCTCTCATAAATGAAGCTCAATTTACATCAAACAAAGAATAACCACTCATTAATACATTCATGTTTACATTTCCTCTTACCCTCAGATTCATACACTTCATAATTTTGACTTTTACTAAATTCAAACCAAAAGTTACAAAAATTACACAGTGACAATTTTACAAACAAACTCAGAAATTTCCGGAAGCATAGCGAGCTGTTGAAGGCCATTTTTTAGTGCCTTTCTGAAGTCCAAATCTAGATCTAAAGCCTATTATGAAAAGTGGAGAGAGTGTATATTATATATAGTATTTTTACAGTCAAAATCACTCATTTTTGGTTAATATATGGCCATTTTCCCAAGATGTATCCACGTGCGCAGTGAAATGGAAAAAGAGAGGCAAAAAGGTGATTTTTGGCCTCTTTTTTGCAAAATTCTAAAAGACTGAGCCCTGGATTAGGAAATTGAGAAAATTGGTTTTGAGAGGAGGTCACAAGATTTCCAAAAATTCTGAAGTTTTATCATTTAGGGTCCGAGGAAAAAGCGCAGCGTGAGCTCGCTGCTCATCTAGACAGAAAATTGCCAAAAATTGAAAGTTTGCACCAGTTTGCACCAAAACATAAAAATTTCTCCAAATGCTCTAAAAATTTGTCCAAAGATGCTCGATGAGGAGCATTATGAAACCATGGATGTATCAGCAAGAAACTCTAACTTACCCTAATCCTTTTGTATGATTAGGGTTTCCTTGAGTTTAGCCTTCAACTGCTTGATTTTGACCTTGGCAACATGATTCCTAGTGTAATAATGGGTGTCCATCCTCTTTTGCAACTTGTTATCCCCATTTTCCCTTTTTAGGAGCCTCTCAAGGAGGAAATTTACCTTTTCAAGCCAAAAATCTCTGTCTTCATTTATTTCCATAACAATATTCTCCTCAAAGGTTAATTCTTCCATTGGTGGCCTTTGTTCTTTTTCTTTCTGAAGTGCCTTCCTAAGAACCATTGTTGGTATTTTTCTTGCAACATGTTCTTCATGTTGCTCAGTGTCATCATAGTCCACTAGTGCCTTGCCCTTCATCTCTTCTTTCTTGACTTTGAATTTTTCTTTCTCCATAGCTACCTGTTGTGCTTTAAGTTGATTGTTTTCTTGCTCAAGGAATGAAATGATGAATTTGGCCCTTGCCAAATTGTCCTTGAGATCCATGATCTGAGAATCCTTCTCTTTGATGAATTGTTTTAGGTTTTGATGTTCATCCTGTGCCTCCAAGTCAACTAGGTCAAAATCATGCTCAATGAGCTCATCATGCAAAGAAGCCTCATGATGTGATGGAGGTCCCTGTTTTGTTGATGTAATAGGCTTGGCCCCTTCCTCAATTTGAGGAGAAAACACAAACCTTCTGCCTATCTAATATGTCTTAGTCACCTCATGCCTAGGTTCTTTTGAAACCTCATCCTACTTGCTTGATGACCCAACCTCCATTGAATGTGCTTACATAGTTTGGTGCTAGCTTGGTAAAGTAGTTATATGCATTTTCAAAGCTCCCTCAATGAAAGTTTCCCATGTCATGTTCTTTTCTGTCAACTGATGGAGAACTCTAAAATTTATTAGCCTATGATGAAGGAGACAGGGATAATTCATTTTGCCTTTCAATTTCACATTTTCATATATCTTGGTTAAGCTCCTATACAAGTAACTACAGAAATTGAGAGAATTGGCTACTGTAAAGTGCATGAGCAGCCCTATGTGATATTGATACAACTTGGAAAATCTGCCCTCACATGTGAATAATTTCATGAAATCCTCCATTAATGGTGCATATCTCTCCAACAAATATCTGAATGGGAAAACATGCGAACGAATTTCTTTATACTGTGATTTCAGGTAGGGTTTGTACTCTTCTAGGTCTAGATTCATTCCTTTGAACCAATTTTCACCATTGTTTGGTATTCCTGTAGCTTGAGAGATGGAATCCACTGAAAACATGAAATTAGTCCCTGCAATGGTGATTTTATCTTCCTTCAAGGTGAGGGAAAATATAACTATGAGATGCTCATGGTGACCTACTTCCTACACTTTTTGACAAAACTCTAAACAACTCACATCTTCAAAACATTTCTTGAAAAAAGGTGAGGAGGTGATTTCATTGTAATTAAAGGGTTCAAACCTGAATATTTTTCCTCACTTATTATATTTCCTCTTCTCTGATGGTGGTGAATCAAGCTCCATACTTTGAAACCCTAGGTGGAAAACAGGTAAAAGCAATAAAATATGTTGCTCTGAGGGAATGAGGTGATATGAGGGACTTGGGAGCTACCTAAATTTTTGAGGAAATTTACGAGGGTAGGGGATGATGTTAATGAGTAGGGGAAAAAGGAATTTTTGGGAAATGAGTGAGGGGACGGAGTGAGAAAGGCCAAAACACAGGCCTTCTCTTGGAAGAGATAGGGTAGATTATGGTTTAAAGAAAAATGATAGAAAATGAAGGGATAGGGTTTTGTGATGTATGGGAATAGTGTATTTGTTGCAAATAGAGGTGTAGAGACAAGAGAACTAGGGTTTGGGGCAACATTTCATCATTTGAGAATAAAAACTAGGAAATTCATAGAAACCCTAGGAGTGGAAGCATATGAACCATTTTTTACATAAGAGGTAAAAGGAAGGCACAAGAACGATTCAACTTAATTGTTGTGAAGCCTGGAAGATGACATAATAGAAGAGGAACCTTGAAAAAATGAATTTTAGTGGTCAAAAAATGATTTTTGAAAACTGTAGCCCATGCGCAGTGTAGTCTTGATATGCAAAGTGCACTTGCAAAGAGTAGTTCACCAGTGCATATTGTGCCTGTCCAAAATCATAGCGAAAGCTTTCTATGAGTAGCGATTTAGGAAATTGCTATTTTTTTGAAAAAGTATGGCCCTAATTTTTTGAGGAAATGATGGATGATGGGTGAGAGCTCCCTTGACAATGTGATTAATGAGGAAATGAAAGAAAAATCGTATTTTGTATCTTTGAGAAGTGACTTGCTTTGATTATAGTGTGGTGGTCCACCATATACATTTCTTTTCGTTGATTTTAAAATCATGTACTTGTGAACCTTTTGAATGCAACTTTGATATTATTCAAACTTATTGCCAAATATTCTTTGAAATGAAACTTTTTTGAACCATTTTGTAACACTTTTCCTTTACATGCCATTTTTGAATGAAATGAGAAATTCAATGACTGAAACCCTAGTGGCCTATTCGACGATAGTGAGCTAGATGAAAACCATGATAATTAGACTGAGATGACCCAAATTTTTTTGAAAGATGGCACATCCAATTTCGTAATGACGGTGACCAAAACATGGCAATTTGTAAAGGAGTAACTGACAACCTAGACACATTAACCATTGACCAAAGTTTTTGAATGGAAGACGGAGTGAAATGACAAAAAATTGACCTTAAACCCTAATGGACATTCTAAAAGAGAACATTTGATCAATGGTGGAAGGAAAAATTGACTGACACTGACATTGGCTCCAGCTGGGGATGACAGCTCCGTAGGATGTGTCAAGAACATTGTAGACCTAGTAGCCTTATTCATTGTTCATGGAATCAAAATGCAAAGGCTAACTTAAAACTGAAAATTGACTCACTAACTGACTTTTAAACCAATAAAAAAAAAAATAGAAAGTTTAAACCGACAATTGATCAAAGAAGTCTTATGGCCTTCTCCTCGGGCTTCAAACTCCTAAAATAGCCATTGCAAACTCTGACATGAAATGTAAACTGGCATATATAATGATCATGAAAATTTCCAAAAATTTCTTTAGGTATAGTAGTGCTTGAGAATCCTACAATTGATCTCTTCTCCCGAATAAATCTTCCCATTCATTTCTTCCAACAGATAAGTATTATTTCCCCTGAAGGCTGAGATTTCGTATGGTCCCTTCCATAGGTTTTCAAACTTGTCATGTTTTCCCTTCTCTTCATTTCATGCATCCCAACAAATAACCGCATCACCCATGTTGAAGTTATCTTCTTTAGTCTTGTGGTCATAAATATTTTTAATCCTTTCCTAAAGCTTGGAAGTATTTTGAAGTACTTTTTCCCTAATTTGTTGTAAATGGGTCATTTGACTTATCCTCCACTGCACATCATTTGGTTCACTGCTCACATCCTACATAATTTTCACGACTAGAACAACAAGGGATGAAGGAAAAACAATATCAACCCCGTACACCAACTGGAAAAGAGATGTGCCTGTGGATTTCTTAGTACTGACTCTGTCCGCCCATAAAGAATTAATTAGCTTTTTGTGTGAGTTATTTTTATTGACCTCCAAAACTTTCTTAATGATGTTGATCAAATATTTATTATAGGATTCAGGCAGCCCATTCCACTACAGGTAATAAGCGGTAGAATGCCCCAACTTGATATGGTACTTCTCACAAAACTCCACCATATTCTTGGACCTAAAAGCAGTAGCATTGTCGGTGATTATTTTCTGTAGGCAACCAAATCTAGATAAATTATTAGTTTTAATAAACTAAATGACAATAGAATTAGTAGCTTTCCTAGTTGGGATTGCTTCAATCCATTTTGCAAGGTAGTCCATGGCTATCAGGATCCACTTGTGTTGTTTAGACAATGAAGGATGGATTTCCCTGACAAAATCAAAACCCCACTCCTGTAATGGAGCTAAAACTGAAACTGGCTGCAAAGGAAATGGAAAAAAGTTTCTTTTCCCTTGAAAAATCTAGCACTCATGGCATCTCATTATTGTTTTGTACACATAAAAAAAAAGAGTAGGCCAATAAAACCCAGCCCTCTGATCCAGGTGGATGTTGGTGGCCACCCACCTATCCCATTTGGACCCCCAAAATTGTCTCTTTCAGTTGTTCAGTTTCCTTAATTATAGCACAGTTTACTATTTTTAGCAGTTTTTTGGGTCCTAAACTTCCGGAGCCATTTTGAGGACCAAAACGACTTTTTTCGGGAAATCTACCACCAACGAATAATTTCCCAAAAATCGTCTTTTCCATCGTCGTTCTCAGAGAGATCTTTCCAATGGGCTATCATGCATGTCAAACGGAGATAATATGACCAATTCACGACCCCGGGAAGTTGGTTGTCCAACTCACCCCAACGGGGCCCACAAACTCTTGGTATTACACCTTCTCGGGTTAGGGTTTTGGTTGTTTAGGGTTTTCTCTTATTGTTCAATAAGAAAAAGGCCCTTGAGCCTCATTGTAAGACAGTTCAGAGGCATGTAGCCACTACATCTCTTCTCGGAGATAAGCTACCATCGCCCTAGCTGGTTTATTTCCATCACTGTTTGTAAGCATATTTCAGTATTTTACATTAATGAAATGAAGTATTATTTCTGCTACATATCTGTGTTTATGGTTATCTCTATAATTTTTTGTGTTCCTGTTTAAGTTTAGATCACCCTCAAAATTAAACACATACCTAAACTGGTATCTAGAGAGGATAATTGTAATCTCAATAGACCTGTAACTGAAAAGGAGATTAGTGAGGTCCTCAAGGAAATGCAAAATGGCAAGGCACCAGGTCTGGATGGATTTAATGTGGATTTCTCAAAGCCTGCTAGAATATTGTTAAAAGGGATATTGTAGAGATAGTAGAAGACTCCAGGCGGAACAAGACCATTTTGAAAGCTCTCAATACCTCCTTTATTGCCCTTATTCCAAAACAGGATAATGCTCAAACACCAGAGAGATATAGGCCCATCGCCTTATGAAATGTTGTCTACAAGATAATTTCCAAGGTTGTGGCTAACAGACTCAAACCCCTGCTTCCCACACTTATCTCTGGGGAACAAACATGGTACGTAGAAGGAAGACAAATTTTGGACAACATAATTCAAGCTTACGAGGTGGTTCACTCATTAACATGCAACAAGAGAGTGGGCATGATCATGCAACTAGACATAGCCAAATCATATGACAAAATGAACTGGATACACATCAAAAAAGTGCTCATAGCATTTGGTTTTGATCATAATTGGGTCAGATGGGTCATGGCCCTTGTGACTTCATCCAGCTTTTCAATTTTAGTGAATGGCTCTCATTCTAAACTTTTTCTCCCTTCCAGGGGTCTTAGACAGGGAGATTCGCTCTCTCCTTTTCTCTTCATCCTCATGATGGAAGGGCTGGGGCAGTCCATCAACCATGCAAGAGTAATGGGAAGAATTCAAGGACTCCAACTTTCGGAGAATGGGCAAGTTCTGACTCATCAACACTTTGCAAATGATACCATGTTACAGGGAATTCCCATAGTTAAAGAAGCACTTGCTTACAAACAAATCTTGAATGACTTCGCAAAGGCTATAGGTATGGAAGTAAACCTTTCCAAATCAAAAGTCTTTTTCTTTAACACTCATATTGCCATCTAGAGAAATGTCTCTAGAATTTTAGGCTTTCAAAGAGAATCCCTTCCTTCTAAGTATTTGGGAGTTCCTCTTACAGCTAAACCCTGACACAAGACTATATGGGATCCATTAGCAACTAAAATGTAAGACAAGGTTAGGAAATGGACAAACAGATCATTAAATTTAGCTGGTCGACTAGTACTTACTAAAGAAATTCTCTAAGCTATCCCAATATTTATGCTATCAGCCCTCCCTGCTCCAATAGGAGTGTTACAGCAATTTCAGAATATACAACGAGGTTTTATTTGGGGCAAAGAGGAAACACGGAAAAAAATGGGCTTTAGTCTCATGGGAAAATATCTACAAACCCAAGAACCAAGGAGGCCTGGGTTTTGACAATCTAGAGATTCTCAACAAGGCTCTAGGAGCCAAACTTTGGTGGAGGTGGGTTAAGGATCCTAAAGCTCAATGGGCAAGCGTCTGGAAGGAAACATATGACAATGCCTGGTCGGCTTCTGATATCATATGTATGATAGGAATAGTGAAAGGCTCCCCCATATAGAAGGCCTGGGAGAACAGAGAAGTGGTTCAAAAAAATACTTTCTGGGAAATCATAGAGGGAGATTTGGCACTTTTCTGGGAGGAAAAATGGCAACAAGAACCCAATCTACTGAAGGAAGAACTTTTAGGCCTCAAGCATGAGACTGACAATCAAGGATTAGTAAAGGTGAAAGACTTTTGGGAGAATCCACATAATGTAGGAAAGTGGAGAATCTGGAAAAAAAATAGAGGGCAGAGAGGATAGGACCCTCAACAGTAAAGTAGAGTCCCTTAAGAGAATGCTGGATCAGAGAGTAATTTTAGTAACGGAAGGGAAGGACCAGCTGAGATGGGTAACGAAAAAAAGGGCAACTTTAATATCAAGGAAGCTAAAGGTTTTCTCCTTGATCTGGAACCTCAAGCTCCAAATAAAACTTGGTAGAAGCTTTGGAAGCACAAAGGCTGGATGAAAACCAAACTCTTCATGTGGTTAGTTCACTACAGGAAAATTTTAACCTGGGACAACCGTAAAAAAATGGGCATGCTGGGACCCTCCAGATGTCATCTCTGTGAAACCCAAGAGGAGACTATTGAGCATCTTCTCAGCAGTTGTATTTTCACCGACAGGATATGGGATTTTCTTACCAACATCTTCAAACAATCTGATAGAGACAAAGAAAGTATTGTTAACACTCTAAACAATTGGAGGAATAATTTTTCTGATAATGAAGTTCTCAATTCCGCATGGGATCTCTTGCCCAGTTTCATTATATGGAATGTGTGGAAAGAAAGGAACAAAAGAATATTCAAAGAGGTAAAGACTACCTCACTTAGCCTGGTGGAGCTGATCGTAAAACAATTTAAGGAGTCAGTTGGCACCATGGTTAGGAATCTCCCCAAAAATCCTCCCTCGGTAGAAGAGTTAAGAATCCTCCAGCTGTTAGATATGCAAGGACTTATTCCTCAAGGTCTGGACAGGAAAGCAATCATGAGAGATAAGGAGGAGGAATTCTCGCATCCTCCCCCTGAAGGTTTTTTAAAGTACAACATTGATGGAGCTTCCAAAGGCAACCCAGGGGAGGCTGGCTTTGGGGGAGTTCTAAGGGATGATACAGGTAGCATAATCTCCCTCTTCCATGGTCACTTAGGAAAAGCCACTAACAATATGGTATAACTAATCGCTTTGGAACAATGCTTAGAATTTTTGATACAGAGAAATTGCCAAAATATCATAATAGAAGCGGATTCAGAGTTAGTCATAAACGCAACCAAGAGAATCAGTAATGGAACAGGGCCGGAGAAGGTCACAAAACACTAGAGGTTAACTTGGGTTCTACATAGAATTCAAGTACATCTATAGGAACTTCATACTATCAGATTTATTCATGTGAGGAGAAAGGACAACAAATTGGCAAACATTATAGCCAACCAAGGTGTCAGCTACAAGGACAACGCAATTTTAAGGAGGTGGAACACAATGGCACAGAGCAACCTGAAAAAACTCTGTCATAACCAGGCAGAGGAGGACAAAGAAGAGTATAGAAACAAAATGATAGAATCCAACTAGTAATGGACAATGGTTAAAGGGATTCACAAGGGTGGACAAGAAGGTACATGGTGGAAGGTAAGCCAAGGTTAGCGGTAAAGTTGACCATGATCAGGAATATTCTCAGTGATGACTGTTAGGGTTTCCCTGACTGAAGAACGCAACAACTAAAACTTCTGCATCACCCAATTTTTTTAGTGGTTGAACTCAAAACTTCCACTGGAGTGGTTTCGAAGCGATTGCACCGCTTTCATGTTAAAAGTGGTTTCAGAATTTTGGTAGCGATGCCATAAAGAGCATGACACGTGGAGGAGGGCCCAGTCTAAAAACCACTCTCCCCACTCCCTAAAGGTCGACGACTTCGGGCGCGCGATTTTCGGCTCAGTCGTCTGATGGAGCAAGGTAAATTAACGCTCTATATTGAACGAGCAGTTTGGTGGGGCCCGAGGGATAATCTGCTTCTCCTTGGTGCGAGAGATAGCTCGGCCGTTAGATCAAAGAAAATATCGAACGACAACATTTGAAAGTTGAGCAGGGTTTTGTATATGTAGTTTCACATGGGGAGGGCTCATAGCACCTGAGCTGCCCGATGTTTTTTCATGGTTGGATGCAAAAAGGGTTGGGAGGGTAATTTTGTGAATCAGAGGGTTAAGCTTTAAATTTGAACTTTTCTTTGGCTTGTGACCAATAGAGTGAAGGAGTTTGTTCTTATTGTAAATTTTATTTGATTTAATGATAAGAAGGCACATCTCTTACTTTAGCAAAAAAAGAGATAGGGTTTGGAATATATGTCAATTTAGTCAATATATGATTTTCCACATAATCATGATATTGGTAAACTCCTTTGGCCAAGCATACAACAAATTTATCCTTAATATTTCTAAATAATCATATAATGGTTTTATGGGGTTAAAAAAAATGATATTCTTTTTAGCTAAGATCTTATAAATATTATTACTAATGCCTTGGATATAGGGTAGAGAAATAAGAGTGGGAGGAGGAGAAGAGGGATGGGATATTTTGTATTTAGAATGGATGATTGAGAATTTTTTTTTAATTAATTTGAGTGACTGAGTAACAGTTAGTGACACAACCCTTAGTAAAAAGAGATTTCTCTTTCTTAAGGTGATAGGGAGCAAAGATGTAAATGGCTCGCATTACTAGATTTTTAAGAATTGTTGACTTTTGGGTTAGATTATGATGAGGATGGACATAAGGGTATATGTGCATGTGAATATTTTAGTGTTTAAGGATGTTGTTAAGTTAATGGGAGACAAGAACATCTACCAAGGGAAGAGTTACCATTTTGTATTGCCATAGTAATTAGCATGTAGGGAGGTGGAGGAATGATATTAATATGGTTAAGAAAATTTTCAACAAGGAAAGGCCCTAAAACCCAATAGTGAAGGTGCCATCAACAAATTAAAACCAACATTTTTACATTCAATGAAAGTTGTTTAATGCTAAAGCCTCAAAATTTCCCATAAAAATATTGGCAACGATTCCGGATAAAGATGAGCCCATGCTTGTAACTTCTATTTTCTCACAACATATTCCTTCAATGTTGAAGAAAGTAAAATTAAGGAAAATTTCAAAAAAATAAAGGGTGTTAGGGTCAAGTAATTTGGGAATAAGGTAAAGAGCTTTAGGAATATGAATTTTGGTGAATAAGACAACATTGAATTGACCATGATGTCATGTTCATCTAGGGGAATACATGGAGTTTTTTAAATAAAATCAAAATAATCTTTAATAATTAAGGGGGTCATTCCAATACACAAATGAAGTTTATGGGAAATAAAGTGAGGCAAGGGATATTGGGTGTTCGTATAGCACTTACAATATGTATAATAACGATGCCTTTCTTATGAATTTTGTGCTTCCTATAGATTCCTAGGTATAATAACACAGTTTTAACAAAAATGTGCAAAGAAGAAGATATGATGGCTTTGGTGACTAAGCTAGTTATGTCATTAATGAGGTTCTTGACGAGAGGTTTATAGAAATAAGATGAGAAAATCTCTTGAATTTTATATTTGTGTCAAAATTATTTATAAATAACAAAGTGTTTCTTTTAATACCTTTTAAATTGGGGTTATTTTAATTTTATATATTTTAAAATTAGTGGATAGGGAAAAAAATAAATAAGTAATATTTAAATTTGAAACATAATCTCAACCACGCTTATTTTAATGTTGATGATTATCTCACAATGTTTTTTAACTTTATACGTTGATGATTACCTCAACATTTTTTAACTTTATACGTGTTATATGCACGTCAAACTTTGTCAAGTTTGTTTTATATATATATCCAAAATTTAAACTGGTTATGAATATTTCAATATCTATAATTTTTTAAACCTTATATGTTTTATATGTACGACAATGTTGGATTCTTATTACAAGTGTTTTGTCTGTGCATGAGAATAGGTGGAGGGAGTTTTTTGTTTTATTAATAGGTACATTCATATCTGTTTATTATATTTTATTAAATTTAAATATTTATTTAATATTTAGTATATAATAATAAATATTTTTAATATTTATATATAAATAATTAAATAATTTATTTATGTAATATTAATTTAATTATAATAATTTATTTTTAAATTATTTAAAATCAATTAGTATTTTAATTCAATTTTCTTTTTATTTCAAAATTATATTTATTAATATGTTTTTATAAACATGTGATTTTCCAATAACAAAAATAATTAAGACTTCAAACTCTAATTGGTAATAAAAATTAAAATCTTAAAAATTTTATACTCTTATCTTTTTCTTAACTTGTAACCACAAACAATGTAAAACCTTATCATTCCTTGTTATACCACCTTGTCCATAAAACATATTTTTAAGAATTTACAACATTATTTTAACTACATAACTAGATACTAATAAAATGCATACATATTATCTGTACATACCTAATGCATATATTTTTGCTTTTTTATTATCTACAAACAACTTTAATCTTAATTATAAGAAGAGCTTCAGCGTAAATCACATGAAAAAGACCTTTGTCGACGCGTTTCGAACCAACTAGTGTGGTTCATCGTCACGACAAGTTGAAGAAACAGATCTGGCCAACAAGTTAAATACACTGAGAAGAGACTCCAACGGCTACATAACGGCTATTTTGACTCCAGGACCACATAACGGCTATTTTGACTCTAGGAACCAAGCTAAAGTAATACCAATAAATTTAATATTATTATTATTTATGTAATATTAAGTTTAATAATATATTATTTTATTTCTTAGAATTAAACAAAATTAGGTACTATGAATAGTATCATAAGTAATTTATTTAA